>CAUYQV010043856.1:0-35084 GCA_963574575.1 Galagoides demidoff | reverse complement strand
ACAACAATGATGGCTACAACCAAAAAATGGCCGACGTTGTGGCAGGCGCCTGTGGTCCCAGATACTTGGGAGGCGGAGGCAGGAGACTCGCTTGAGCCCAGGAGTTGGAGGTTGCTATAAGCTGTGATGCCATGGCACTCTATCCAGGGGGATAGCTTGAGGCTCCGTCTCAAAAAAAAAAAAAAAAAAAAAAGAAAAAACTTGAAAACAGACCCAGAAGGTAAGGGCTAGCCCGTCTCCCACAAGCTTGTACTTCTAATCCATGTCTCACCTGGTTCCTTCCTGCAGTAACTGAGACCGGGGCCATAGGGAATCAATGGGTCGTGACATTTTTGCCTAAGTCGACAAGATATATAGCAGGACACAACAGGATACCAGGGACTTGGACCAAAGGAGAAATCAACACTTGGCTATAGGTGAGGCCTTTGGTAGACAGTGGGAGGAAAAAAAAAACTTGAAAACAAAGTATCTAGCTCATTATTAGTCAATATTACAGTATTATATTTTAATATATTTATATATTTAATTATCAGTATTATATTTTAAAGCTAATGTTCTTGTGTTTTCATAATTACATGCAAACTGCCAGCGACATATTTGGTTTTCGTATTGGCTTTGTTTTAGATAATACTGTATTTCATTTCTAAGACATCTTAGATCATTACATAATGTCAAATATCAAAGATAATGGAATCTGTGTATTTTAATATCAGTTAAGAAACACAAAACAAAATTCTTGAGCCATAGAATGGAACCTTTAATTTAATTACAATGTTAATAGTTTTTCTATTCATATTTTAGGCCTGATATGTGGGTATATGTAGGGACATAAAAGGTACAGAAAGATTAGAAAGAAGCAGATAGAAGGTATCTCTTTATATCCAAAAAGCCAGATTTCAAGATTTCTAAGATGTTTATATGGTGATTATAAAGGAAAATTTAAAATAAGAGAGATACGCTTCTATCACCTAAAATCATTTGTATTTATTATTGTGAAACATAACCTTTGTTCAAATTATATCCTAATCTTTTAAAACACTACTTAATTACCAGAAATAATGGTAAGATACTGGTGTGATAAAGTTAATGATATAAATGAACATTTATATTATTATAAACATAAATGATATAATATGATATAATAATAATATAAATGAATATTTTTGGGGCATTTGCTATTTTCCCAACACCATGCTAAACATTAAATTAATCCTCACATTATTCCTCTCTAATAGAAAGGAAAAGAAAAGTAGCAAGATTAACAGAATTCCCCTTGGTTGCACCATTAGGAGCTAGAGATAGACTGACATTGAACCCAGGTTGCTTAATTCTTACCAAGGACATTATGGAAGTCTGGCCTCTTTCAGAGGAAAGGCATAGGAACTTCATTCAAACATGCCTAACTAAACAACAAAAATGAGATTTAAGGAATTATAGAACTAAAAAACATAGGGGTGGATTAAAAAACTCACTAAACATTATTAAGACATTTATCCCTCTGCCCTTTTCTCATTGTTTCCCTCTGAATTAACAGACTCTATTTTTTGTACACATTCAGGGATATCCACAAAAAGTTCGTGTTTTTGGTGGTGCCTGTGGCTCAGTGAGTAGAGCATGAGCCCCATATACTGAGAGTGGTGGGTTTGAACCCAGCCCGGCCCAAGTGCAAAACAAACAAACAAACAAAATAAAAAACCAGACAGGCATTGTGGTAGGTGCCTGTAGTTCCAGCTACTCGGGAGGTTGAGGCAAGAGAATTGCCTAAGCCCAAGAGCTGGAGGTTACTGTGAGCTGTGATGCTACAGTACTCTACCCAGGGTGACAAAGTGAGACTCTGTCTCTAAAAAAAGAAAAAAAAAAGTTCAAATTTCTATCAGCAAATTTAATGCAAAGATTTTCTTCTTTGGAGACACATCCTAGCCAAGTTTTAAAATATTCTCAAGAAAAATTTTCAGTTTGCTAGTTTAATCATGTATGTCAACCCATGAGGCTGAAGGGATGAGATGGAACCCACCAGTCATGTAGTGTGAAGAATGGGTGTGAATCTCCTCTAAAAAATGCAGGGGATTCTGTTTCTGCTGTTCAACACTGGCATTTACTCTTAACTATCTATTAAATATATTAAACAGCACATTTTCCTCCATTTAATATTAATAAGTGCTTGAGATTCATTATCAGAGACCTCCTTTCAAAGATTAAAAAAATGACCTTTTCCTCTTAAGTATTCAACATGCATAGGTCACAAATTTAAATGCCTTATAGGTAACATGTATATAAAATGGAAATAACAAGGAAAAAGGCCTCAGCAGATCTATGAAGTGTCCACAATGCTTGATGCATTCAAACTCAAAAACCTTTAAAAAGTCCTAGACACGTCACAGCTTCATAAACTGACAAGTCCATTTTTCAAGTATAATTGTAATTTTCACACTAAATATTATGATTTTACTATTTCACCAACTTGTACCTTTACTTCAATTCCAGAAATGCCATGCATTAGATAAAAATAATCTTCCTGTTTATAGAAATCATTGACACAAGCACAAAATCTACTATTTACCTTTCAGAAAAACATATAAATAATTGTTTTGTAGCAATTAATCAAGCACCGAGGACACTGAGCAATGGGTTTTAGTTTTCTTGAAACCAAACAGCAAAGCTTCCATCTATATTTTGGCTTCCTAAATTTGTGTTTCCTGACCTTTGTTTGGCCATGCTTTCCTTTGAAAAACAAAAATTTTAGGTTATGCTTTTCAAAAGAAAGCATGTGAAAAACTTGAAGAGAAAATTGATATTACAGTAAAATGAACCTTGAGGCAAGCAAACTTTTACAGGTATCAGTATATGAAGTATGTCAAAGTTGTCCAAATATGATGACAGTAATCCTTAAAATAGCCACATTAAATAAGTGAATACTCCATAAAGCAGAAATGATGAAAAATTGAAAATAATTTGCTAAAAATAACAAAACATATATGGATAAAAAAGAATAAGAAAAAATTACAGAGGCCAAATTTCACTTTCAGAGGAATCAGGGTAGAGGTATGACTATCACTCTGTAATACAAATACGTGTTTTGAATGTATATTTTTAGACTTGAAAAAAATAACAAAGACTTAATTGTAATTATTTGGAAAAATTGAGATAAAGGGTAATTTTTAAAATTATATTTGCATTTCTGGTATGTTCTGATATATTTATATTACTCTTATATGTTTATATTACTTTTAATGAAGTAGCCATTAAAAGTATAATGTAAAACGAATATAACTTGCCAATAATTAATTATCAGAAATTTTAATACTACTTACTGGTAATTAATAAAGTATTGCCTTTTATTTTATAGCCATTGTAGAAATAAACAATTAATAACCATGTCCAATTACAATGACTATTTACTTAAACACTATTTTAAAATAATTTTGAAGTGGAGAGATATTTCATGTCAATATTTTATACCATTTCGGGTTTCACTTTTCATATTTTTTGCCAGCTAAATATAGTTAATATCAAAGCAATTTATGTGAATTCAATTGAAACATTTTTTCAGATAACTTGCAATTAGAAATTATTTATATTTTTTCTTCTTTTGTTTTTTCCTAACAAATTTCCTCTATTATGAATTTCCTTTAGTTTCATCTAACTTGTATTTCCTTTGCTTTACAGAATTAGTTTGCAATTGACACTTCCCCAGTTCTTGAATTGTGCCTAGTTTTCATTAGTTTACCTTCTTTGACGACCACCTATATATTTCTATTTTATCTTTCAGAAATACTCCAATTTCCTGTGAATTTTTTAAATGGTACTATTTTTATTGCATCGTTTCATATAATTTCTTATTTATACTCTCATACTTTTTAAATTTCAATCTATTTGTTTGCTTTAGGATACACAGAGCCTAAATGTGTTCTGTGAATTTTGGCAAACATATATAACAGTGTAGCTATGTCTAGTAATGGAGAGAACATTTGAGTCGCCTGAGAAAGTTCCCTGTGATATTTCCCAGGAAGTCCTCTACTCCCACTAAAAGCAAAAATGGTTCTGAATTTTGTCAACATCATTTGCTTTGCTTATTCTTTAAATTCATGTAAATGAAATCATACAGACAGGTAATTTGTGTGACTTTGTTATTTTTATTTTTTATGAATGATTATTTACATTCTAGACTTGTTATCTTTCTCTGAATTTTATTAAATTTTAACATAGTATGGGAGTACAAATGTCTTTGGTTACATGGATTGCTTTTGTAAGGCTTTAGTAGAGTTATACGTGTCCTGTCACCCAGATAGCATTAATTGTACTCATTAGGTAAATATCTATCCATCCTCTCCCCTCCCTTCTGCTCCATTCCCACTGAGTTTTACTTTCCTCTGTCCACATGTGTGCTCTTTCTTAGTTCCAGTTTAATATCGAATACATGTGGTGTTTGTTTTTTCAGTCCTTAGATACTTCACTAAGAATAATGGTCTCCAGTTCTATCCAAATTGTTGCAAAAGGCATTGATCCATCCTTCTTCATGGCTACATAGTGTGGCATGGCATACATAGATCATAGTTTGTTAACCCACTCGTAACTAGATGAGAACTTCCAGGTATTTGAAATTATGAATTGTGCTGTGATAAACATTCAAATATAAGTGTCTTTTTGCTTAAATGACTTCTTTTATTTTGGGTAGATACCCAATAATAGGATTGCTGGATCAAATGGCAGGTCTAGTTTTGGTTCTTTGAGGAATTGTCCATATTGTCTTCCATACAGGTTTTACTCACTGGGAGATGCCCCAACAATGTATAGTATTCCTTCTGTGCATCCATGCGAGCATCTACAGCATCTATTATTCCTGGACATTTTAACAAGAGCCCTTCTAACCGGAGTAAAATGATAATCTCCTTGTGGTTTTAACTTGTATTTCCTGGTGATTAGTGACAATGAACGTTTTTTTCATATGTTTATTGGCCATTTGTCTACCTTCATTTGAAAAGCTTCAGTTCATGTCTTTTCCCAATTTTTAATGGGGTGGTTTGAGTTTTTCTTACTAATTCACTTGACTTCTTTATAGATTCTGGTTATCAACCCTTTATTGAATGCATGACATGCAAATATTGTCTCCCGTTCTGTCAGTTGTCTTTTTGCTGTTAATTATTTCCTGGGCTGTCCAGAACTTTTGAAGTTAATTAAGTCACATGTATTTATTTTTATTGTTGTGATGGCCTTTGTGGTTTTCTTCATAAATTCTTTACCTAGACTGATATCTAGAAGAGTTTTTCCAACATTTTCTTCTAGGATTCTTACAATTTCATGCCTTACATTTAATTCTTTTATACATGTTGAATGAGTTTTTTTGAATCATGAGAGATATGGATCCTGTTTCATTCTTCTGCACGTGGCTTTCCAACTTTCCCAGCACCATTTATTGGATAAGGTTTCTTTGCCCCAATGTAAATGTTTTCTGCTTTATCAAAGTTTAGCTGGCAATGTGTGGATGTGTGGATGGGTTTATTTCTGGGTTCTCTGTTCTGTTACATTGGTTTATGTCTCTATTTTTGTGCTGATACCATGCAGTTTGGTTACTATGGTGTTGTTTGTAGAGTCTTAGAGGTACTGGGTCTGTTCTCCAAAGATAAATCCCAGACTGTGCCAAGGAGAAATGTGCTGGTTCCAAGTTACCTGTGGGGTGTTCAAGCAGATTTGGTAACCCTCTCAGTTTGCCTCTATCCTGCTGTCTTCACCTCTTCCAAACAGTCTGAATTGCATTGGGTGCCCCAGTTTAATCTGCCAGACAGAAGGTGGTATTTGTGAGTATGAATCAGCCATCCCCCATTTGCCTGAGTTGGTAGATTCTTTGGTTAGCAATAGTATTTTTCTCACAGTCCTGGAGAGAAGGTTGCATGAAAGGCAACTGCCAAGGTGTTCTTTTGCATCCATGGTAAGTTTGGGCCCCCAGGTGGAAGATTTGAGTACTGTGAGCTTTAGGAGAGGCCCTGTATCTCCTAGGGCTTTGCTTGATCTCTTCCACATCTGAGGAAGGTGGAGAACTGAATGAGATCATGGGTATATATACTGCAGGCCTGGAAGGCTTTGCAAAACCTTGTTAGAGCTCAGAGGTTGCTTTCCTCACCAATGGGGGGGAAGACTGGGAAGAAAGAATAGGCTTTCTAGAAGAATGGGAGAAGGGCTTAAATGCTTGGTTATTTTGTCACTGGGCTGGGATCTTCCCAGCTGGAAGACCCACCCAGTAGCACAAGTTTTCTTGTAGGAAGGGCTGGGCACCCTCCCAGATCACTGTGTATCAGCCTCCCTCAGGATTCTTCCATCGGTTCTGTTCATGTGGGTTCCCTCACTGCTCAAGCAAAACCAACTCTCAAACCTCCCCCTGGCCTTTGTGTCTGGACCCAATGGCAGGAAACTTCACTAGACTCCAGAGGAGTGGAAGCTCCCAAATTGGGCACCCCACAACCACTGCAAGAAGGAATGGATCCCACTCTTCATGGAAACCTCAATCTTTAGCACATTCCTGCTGGGAAGATGTAACCTCTCACCAAATTTTTGGCTCAAATTGATTTCCCAGTTACAGTGGATGCATGAAGTGTGAAGAAGAAAGCAGACTGAATGGAAGAAATCTGGCTATCCAGTTTCTTGTATCACTTTTCTAGGAGGAGAGTCCCACGTGGACTGTATAAGCCCCAAGATCCAACAAAGTCTTACCACTATTTCTTGTTTGCCACCATGCCTAGGCTCATGGGGGTGGAACAGTGTTGAAGAAATTTTGTGGCCTACTGGTCACCCAACACACATGGGCAGGAGATAAGAATCCTCCCCTACTCTTTTCACTGAGTTCCAAGCCTCTCTGGGTTTTATCATCACTGATAATCTTTTTCTTCACCTTTTTCCTTCTCTGTTTCATAATTTTCTCCCAGGTGATCCCGAGTAGTTTGATACAGCTGTGGTGCCTCGCTGTATGATGTATACCTGAGCTGCAGCTCTTCTCCCCACTCTTATCTGATAAGCTCCCTTCACTCTGGGATGATCTACCAAGTGATGTCTCAGGTGTCAGGTTGGGCATCTTTCCTTCTGTTTGTTGACTTTAACAGAATTTTTGTATTGTATACGTGGTATAGTTTTCCATCTTTTTACTTTATTCTAGATTAGTTTTTATTTTTAACCTGGGTCTCTTTTTAGAAGTATATGCTTTTTATTCAGTTTGAGACAACCTGTTTTTAATTGGAGCATTTCATTCATTCACATTTAATGTAGCTGTTAGTGTAGGTGGATGTTATGTTCACCATCCTGCTATTTGTTTCCCATTTGTTCTATCATTTGTTCTCTTATTCTTCCTTTCCTGACTTTTTAATTCTTTTATACAATATTTACCCATGTAGGTTATATTTAGTAGATTCTTTTCTAATTACTCACATACTCTAATTTTTGATGCTACTGTTTCCTTCATGTCATTTTCAGTTTCCATGTGGTACCATTCCATTTCAGCCTGAAGAAGTTTTCCTAGTAGGACATCTCTTCTACTGCATGTCTGTCTGCAATGAACTCACTCAATATTTTTATAGCCTACAAGTTTAGGGGTTGATTATTTTCTTCTTTCAGTGTTTTAAACAATGTTGTTCTGTTGTCTCTGGTTTCCCTTTTTTCAGAGAAGTCAGCCTTCCGTCTAATCATTTTTCCCACATATATATTGTTTATGTTCTTTTGGGCTTTCTTTAATTGATTCTCTTTGTTTTGGGTTTCAACATTTTGAATATGATATGTATTTTTGTATATCTTTCATCATGTTTATCCTGTTAGTATTCTCTATGCCTCTTGGAAATAGGTGCGGGTATTATTAAATTGGAAAAAACAAGGTCAATATTCTTTCCTCATTCCTACTCTCTCCTCCATTTGGAGCTGCAGTCACACTAACATACTCAATCCCATGGTCCATTCAGATTCTGTTGGTTTTGATCAATCACTGCTTTATGTGCTTCACATTGTATGAAGTTTTCAACTTCAGTGAGTATTATTCTAATGTTACAAAAACTTACATTATGCCCTTCCAGTGATTTTTTTTAGATATTTTATGCTTTATTTTTAGGCTTTCCATTCAACTCCCTTTTAGAACTCTCATATTTTTATCTGATAATTCTTAATATATTTTTAATATTTATTTTAAAATCTTTGTGAATGTTCATATCTGATCTTCTGAGAGTTTGCGTCCATTAACTGCTTTTATTATTTCTTGATTATTTATCAAATAATATTGGTTATTTGATCTTGTATAATCTTGATCATTTTTTGAATAGTGAAATAAATACATGGGTTATATATCATTGGTTATTTTCAATACTTGCAATTTTTAATTATCTACCTTATATTATGGATGATACATTATAGAGACTATGTTTTATTTTCTTCCTGTGAAGAGTGTTAAGGTTTTCTCCTAGTAATCAGTTAAATCACTGGCCATCTTCATGGCACTTTCTTAGGGCCACTGTATTTTGGCTTTGTGCTTAGTCCAAAGGATTAACCCTTGATCAGGGACATGATCTTCATGCCCTGACATAGACTTTTGGGGGGTTTATTTGAAATCCTAAGATTTTGTTCAAGTCACTACCTTGTCAGGACTTGTACTTTGAATTATCCCTATAATTCTATATACTTTGAATGTCTCTCTGCTAAAATTTCCACATTGCTCCTTTCCTCTTCTAGGTACTGGTTTTTGTTGTGCTTGTACAGTTTAGGAAATTGCCACATTAAATAGTAATCTCTATGTAGATTGTTGAGGGTTTCTTCTCTGTAGCTTTTATATAATTGGAATTTCACCTCTCAGTTTCCAGCCATGCTGAACTTCAAATTCTCACTGTTCCACACAGGATGATTCCCACTTTCTACATGGGAGTAACTTTAGGGGAAAGCCAACTAAATGTGGATCTACCCTAGTGTTCTTTCCTTTCAATAGGTGTTCATCTCTATTCTTCTGCCTGGATTCAAACGTTAACTGGTTAAATTTTGTACAGATAATAATTCTTATTGGCAGAAGCATTAGTATAATCAATGTTACTATGTCATTACCGGAAGCAAATTGTACAATTCCTTTGTGAAATATATTCTTCCCTAAAAAAAAAAAAATCACCAGGATGATGTCACACATGTTCTAGAATGACTTCTTATGCTGGAATGCCAAGTTTGCAGAAACTTAAACCTTGGATTTTTTTAAGGTTAATTTTCATGGCATTTTGGTTTATAATATTAATGGATTTTAGTTTTAATTTTTCAGGAATATGTTTGCCAGATCAGATATATATAAGAAAAAAGTACTTTAAATAAATTCAAGATATTTATTTAAGATTGATTTACCTATTGAATTCTATGAAGAATTATTTCCAACCATAAAAACTCACTTTCTATCTTTAATTTGGTATATAATTTCTAATAAATTAACATAGTATGTGGTTATAGATGAAACATGTGTTATAATTAAATGTTAGGATCCTTAGAATCAGATTAATCTAAATTTTTGTCACAAATTTACCTTTAGGAGCTCCATAACACTAAATATTTCTAAACTGCTTGATTTCAAGTAGTTTATCGGAAAAAATAGAGATAATGTCTACTTTATATTAAATGATTAAGGTGATGAGCTTTAGTAATATAAAATAGAAACTAAATTAATTATCACTGTTATTTTTATAGGTATACTTTTTAACATACAAATATATGTATGCGCATGCTTAGAATCACAAATATACAAGGGTGATCAAAAATGTGTACACATTTTAAGTGATCTTAACAGAAGTAATATGTACATATTTAAGGGATCTTCTAGGAAATAAAATTGATCATTCTCAAAAGGTGTATGAATTGAAGGTAAAATGGATTAGTGCATCATGTACAGGAACACTTGCACAGTAAAGGTACCTTCAATTCAACTTCCAGACATAATACATAGATAGCCTTGCTTACAATGTGTATACATGGTTTTGGCACCCTCTGTATATTTACTATAAAGTGTCATTCTTGATAGTGTAGCCTCTTGGGCAGCACCTGTGGCTCAAGGAGTAGGGTGCCAGCTCCATATGCCAGAGGTGGCAGGTTCAAACCCAGCCCCAACCAAAAACTGCAAAATAATAATAATAATAATAAGTATAGCCTCTAGGCATTTAAATGCACACATACCTTGCACACTTACTTACCTTGATTATCAATCTTTCACATCCAAAACATTAAAATAATATTATTTAAAATAACGTTTAAAGTGTACTATCAGAACAATATAGCAATGAAAATATAAGACACTATCTCTTGACTTCTGTATGAATTTTGGAAACCACATTCTTACTTAAGTGTAATGCCAACAACATCTATTTGTAAGCCAAGAGCCAACTACTAATATTAACACAGTTCTTAAAATAGATACACAATTTAAATGAGCATAGCATCATTTTTTCTTTAATATGAGAGAAACTACTCTGGGTATGAGCAGATTGACTGCTGTTACTTCTTTTTAGTTTTAAAGGGCTCAGTGTATTAAAAATATGTTAGTCAATTAAAAGCATGTTTGACTGTGAAGTTGATTATCACAAATTATCCTACTTATAAAGCAAACATTTATAGAGAGTATAAAATAAAACTTCTCAAAGGACTTTATATATGTGCGTACACATATAAATATGCCTTTTGCAGTTCCTATTCTCATTAATTCTATAGTCTTCAGCCTGTATGTTGCTCAATTAACCGTTCAAGCACTCAAGTACGGCCCCAGAATAAGATTAAATAAATTAAAAGTAAAAAAATTCAAACTGTCAAATATTTCTAAATATTTCTATCTAGTAATAGATAAATAGATTTATATGATTATTCTGCTTGGGAAATGCTTTAGGAACAAAAAAAGATCTAGAAACTCTTACTTTAAAAGAAGAGCTTAGCAGATGGTAAATCATAACCAGAAAGAAAAATAATAAAGCCACTTCTCTCCTTTCCTGACTATTTTCCTTTTGGTAGGGGTGAACCAAGATAGTTTGGGCTGAGATGGCCTATTATATTCTTCATATACCTAAAAGCACAAAATTATTCACAGAAGGCAAGATTGCTTGCTTTGAGAAAAACTCAGGAATTGTATGTTCAAGTATTAATTCATAATTATAACTTCCCTAAAAGTTTATCTTGAATTCCATCTCATAAAGAATTTTGCATTGAAAAGCATAAGAATAGCATTTTAAAATTTCGGCAGAAATTTAAGTTTTCCATTTCTTCTTCTAATGTTGCTGTTAGTTTAGAATTCATGATTAGAGTGGTTGATGATAGTGTTCATGCGGTTCTATCGTCTAAATTGTAATTTAGCACTGGAGGGTAAAAGAGGGGTTCATAGTAGATAACCTTCTTAAAGTTTCCTTCATACTCACCAAAATAATATTCACTGAGTCCCTACTGTGTGTAAGAGACTAGTGCCACAGCCACGAATAAAGCATCTGTCTTTCTAAAGTCTTTTTACAAGCACTTGAAAAGTTTCAAGAACCTGGAACTCCTATGATTGTTATTGTATCTTTGTACAGCAACAGTCAATCTGGAATTTCTCAAACATGCATGTTGCTATGAAGGAATTAAGACTGGAGCTTCATGGCCTAGTAAAATTCCAACAGTACCTTTCATCATTTCTCTAGCACACGTAACTCAGAATATCCCTGACCAGATCAGTGTTGTAGGCTGTGGACTGAACATTCAACATGAATCTCAATTATTAACTTTATAGATTCAATAATCATTCTTTTCCCACTTACTATGAGAAATTTCAACAAGCCTCGAAACCACTATATACTCTAGCTCAGGTAAGAACATTTGAAAAAGGAAATTTTTATTTCCAAGATTATTTTTTCAAAAATTAATTTAATAGGATCAAATGGCAAGTCTATTTTAGTTCTCTAAGTGTTCTCCATATGTCTTTCCAAAAAGAAAGAATTAATTTGCATTCCCACCAGCAGTGTAGAAGTGTCCATACTACCCAAAGCAATATATAATATTAATGCAATCCCCATTAAAGCTCCACTGTCATATTTTAAAGATCTAGAAAAAATAATACTTCATTTTATATGGAATCAGAAAAAAACCTTGAATAGCAAAGACGTTACTCAGAAATAAAAACAAAACAGGAGAATTACGTTACCAGACCTCAGACTATACTATAAATCAATAGTGATCAACACAGCATGGTACTGGCACAAAAACAGAGAGGTAGATATATGGAACAGAGTAGAGAGCCAAGAGATGAATCCAGCTACCTACCATTATCTGATCTTTGACAAGCCAATTAAAAACATTGAGTGGGGAAAAGATTCCCTATTTAACAAATGGGGCTGGGCTAACTGGCTGGTGACCTGTAGAAGACTGAAACTAGACCCACACCTTTCACCATTAACTAAGATAGACTCTCATTGGATTAAAGATTTCAACTTAAGACATGAAACTATGAAAACACTAGAAGAAAATGTAGGGAAAACACTTGAAGAAATTGGCCTGGGCAAAAATTTTATGAGGAGGACTCCTGGGGCAATTGAAGCAACAACAAAAATATAGTATTGGGACCTGATCAAACTAAAAAGCTTCTGCACAGCCAAGAACACAGTAAATAAAGCGGGTAGACAGCCCTCAGAAGGGAGAAGATATTTGCAGGTTATGTCTCCGACAAAGGTTTGATAACCAGAATTCATAGAGAACTCAAACATATTAGCAAGAAAAAAACAAGTGATCCCATCTCAGGGTGGGCAAGGGACTTGAAAAGAAATTTCTCTAAAGAAGATAGGTGCATGGCCTACAGATATATGAAAAAATGCTCACCATCCTTAATCATCAAAGAAATGCAAATCAAAACTACTTTGAGATATCACCTAACTCCAGTAAGATTAGCCCATATGGCAAAATCCCAAAACCAGAGATGTTGGTGTGGATGTGGAGAAAAATGAACACTTCTACACTGCTGGTGGGAATGCAAATTAATTTGTTCCTTTTGGAAAGACATCTGGAGAACACTTAGAGAACTATAAATAGACCTGCCATTTGATCCTGCAATTCCTTTATTAGGTATATATCCAAAAGACCAAAAATCACATTACAACAAAGATATTTGTATCAGAATGTTTATTGCAGCCTAATTCATAATTGCTAGGTCATGGAAGAAGCCCAAGTGCCCATTGACCCACGAATGGATTAATAAGTTGTGGTATATGTACACCATGGAATATTATGCAGCTCTAAAGAAAGATGGAGACTTTACCTCCTTCATGTTTACATGGATGGAACTGAAAAATGTTCTTCTTAGCAAAGTATCTCAGGAATGGAAGGAAAAGTATCCAATGTACACAGCCCTATTTTGAAACTAATTTATAGCTTTCATAGGAATGTTATATACTAATTATAGCCTTAGAATATGGGGAGGAGGAAGGGGGAGGGGAAGGGGTGCATGGGTGGAGGGAGGGTGATTGGAGGGTCACCTCTATGGTTTATCCTACAAGGGTACAAGTGAATTTTTCTAAAAGCAGAGTATGAATGTCTTAACTCAATAACTAAGAAAATGACATGAAGACTACGTTAACTAGTTTGATGAGAATATTTCAAATTTTATATGAAAATACCACACTGTACCCCATGATTGCATTTATGTACACAGCTATGATTTAATAAAAAAAAACTTAAAAAAAATAAAATGTGGCATATCTTCATCTTCATGTTTTAAAGGCTTTGTTTTCAGACACAGAAAAATATTCACTTTGAATAAGAGTAAGACATAAAGAGTAATCCTTGTTATTAATACTAATACAACATTCTATTGTGCTTTCTATTGAATCCAGACATCTGGGCATGGCACCAGGAAATTTGGATTTATAATAAGCTCCCCCAGTGATGCTGATGGGCACTGAAGTTTAACAATTACTGATCTACAGGTGATGCTTTGTTTTGTACTTGGTCTAATCTTGCAAGTGCCATTTTTTAAATTTATTCTTTAATCATCTGCTCTGTAAATACATTCCTTGTCTCTTTCTTAAAATTAGCACCTTCCTAGAGACATGAACTCCCTTAGGTTTGCAGTTTCTGTTTCCTGACCCATTCAAATGACCTCAGTCCTCGCTGCTGCTAAGTCAGGACACCTATTTAATTACCTGCCTCACAATCTCCTCCACATGGTCCTCAGCGTCCTGTTCTGGACATACCAGGGCACAGACCCCTACTTTCCATTTCATCATATTGATTTTTCTCTCTAAATAACTCCATGTATTGGACACTTGGAACCAGACACTGTGCCAAGGGCTATATTAATGCTTTTATTATAACTTCAAGCAACCCTGTGAAATAGATCATATTATTATCTTCTTTCTATTATTGAATTAGCTCCAAAAGGATCAGGTAGAACAGTAGCAGACAAGCTTTCTGAAGCCTGTGCTTCATCATCGCTGATCTGGCCCTCAGTCTAGCACAGGTGTCCAACCTTTTTTCTTTTCTACTGCACATTGAAAAAGAATTGTCTTTTGCCACACATTAAATACCCAAACATTAACAAAAGCTGATAAGCAAAAGAAAAGGTCCATGCATACTTTTCATGATATCTGACACCACAGATAAGCAAAACAATCTTCAAATAATCTGCATGTGGCCTGCAGGGTACATGCTGGACACCCCTGACTAAGGGCTTGTCGTTCAACAAAACGAGATGATGGAGAATTGTGTCATCCATGGTCCTCACTTTACTCAACTTCTAGATACTTAGTTATTACCAGAGAGGATGGATATGCAGATTCTCTTTTAGAAGCATATGTATCCCTATGAAAATTAAATATTTTATGTGATCTCTTCTTTCAATTTTATTATGGTCTGGGAATAGTATGTTTTTTAAGGGTTTTTTAAACTGGAGGCTTTTGGGTATTTTTTTCTTTGTATTTCTTGGAAGGAAACAAGGATTCAAATGTTTCATATAAATCTGATATTCTATTAAAGCCAGACACAATTACAATCTCCTCAAAGCATAAATAAGAACATAAGAAGCACATACCTTTGGTCCTTCAGGCCCTGGAAATCCCCTCTGCCCTTGATTTCCTTTGCTCCCTTTCTTTCCTTCATCCCCCTGTGAAAATAATTATAAAAACAGAGATATTGTATTAACAAATCCCCCCTAACCTAGTAATGACCTTGGCAGAGTCAGATTCTCAACTAGTACCAACTTTAAAGTGCTGTTCCTTGAGCACCACTGAGTTATGCAGGGTTTATCAATGTCCTTGAGCAGATTGAGCCAACTTCAGAATTGTTCAGTCTTCACTATTTATTCAATATGATTGAATATTTTTTAAAATCTTAGCTCTGTATCTTTCTTTGGGAACTTTAATTTGAATTTACAGTACTTTTGCACCCTTAGTCTATTAACAGATGGTTCTAAGACATTCACAGTTTTAAAAAAGAGAGTTATCTGTGCTTTTCAGGCTGTTTTTCCATTTTCCTGCTATTTCAGTTATGAAACATAAAATGAGATGCTTTTTAAAACCACAGCCCTATTTCTTCCTCAGTGAGGAGTCTAATTCTTTCCCCCAAAGGCAGCTAATAATTTTACTGGTAGGAAGATGTTTGATCATTAACCTGGTGCAGAGCTAGAAACTGACTACTAGCTGTTCCCCAGCACAGTTGTACAAGGTAGTGCTCCCCCAAAAGAATCCTTCACCTTTCAACTGGAAGCCTCACAGTATTACAAAACTATCTTTCAACAAGGAACTGCATCCAGGTGTGTGCCCAGCTCAACAATGAAATAGCTCCTTGTGGTCTGCAGCTGAGGCCATTTAAACATTTATGATATACATGACTACATTATGGTTTTTAAACTTGCCATCAGAATTACCCGTAAGGATTATTATACCACTGATGTCTAGGCCCTGCACCCAGAGTTCCTGATTTAATATGTCTGCACTGAGGCCTAAGAATCTGCATTCTCATCTTCCCAGGTGATGCTGAAGCTGCCAGTTCAGGGACCACACTTTAGAACCACTAGCTTATCCCATGGTCATCAGCAAAGCACACATTTCACTTAGAAGAAGAGGTGACCTCCTGTGGAATCCACAGAGATGTAATCAACTCCCCATGGTCTGTACTAATGGGGAGCAGTAACATAAGTATAAAAAACGTTGAATGTCCAAATATCATTAATTTTATCATTACAATTTTCTAGTAGAGACAAAAATCCAACCACAACTCTTTATTTTCTTCCATTCACTACCACTAATATAATTTATTGACTTAAATCGCCTTGCAAGACAATAGCAGGAACCCAATTAAATGTAAGAAGGTGGCAACGTTGGCACATCTGGGTCGTGTAACATTTTCCTACCACTCTTCTCCAATAGCCACAAATCACCTCAAACCATAAATCCAGTGGCGCTCTTTCCAACACATATTCTCATTTTCCTAGTGGTGCATTTCATATCACACATTGCTTTCATCTTGCAACCCTTTCTCCTTGGTTTCTCTCCAACATAGTACTATGTTCCTCATACTGTTCTGAATGTTCTTTCTCCAACTGCCAACTGGATATGGGGTCTATATCACTTTTTTTTTTTTTGAGACAAAGTCTCACTTGGTCACCCTCAGTCAAGTGCTGCAGCATCTTAGCTCACAGCAATGTCAAGCTCTTGGGCTCAAGCATTCTCTTGAGTAGCTGGGACTACAGGTGTCCGCCACAATGCCTGGCTATTTTTAGAGATGAGGGCTCACTCTTGTTCAGGCTGGTCTTGAACTCCTGAACTCCAGGCAATCTACCCACCTTGGTCTCCCAGAGTGCTAGGATTACAGGCATGAGCCACCATACCTGGCCCAGGTCTAGATTATTCTGATGCTCAAGTCGAAAAATCATGGTATAGTCATTTACATTTAAATGGCCTCAGCTACAGACCACAAGGAGTTATCCTTTCCTTGAGCTGGGCACACTCAGTGTGGGGCTTAAACATCAGCTCTCTTTCTCAAAGACATCATTCATTCTCACAGCTTCACTTATTAACTCCAAGTGTCTATTTTCCAAAAGTATGTTCTAGAAAATATCTATTCTAAAAGTACATTTTTCATTATATTAAAAAGATATTCCCTATTTCCCTACCCCCCCACAAAAGGATCTCATACTCTGGTAAGTTGGTAAATAAAAATGTCTTCAAGCCTAAAAATATGTTTAAATTTCAGATTTTTCACATTTAAGATAAAGGATGCAATTTTAGCTAATATTTTCACAAGACAGATTTCTTAAGCTATCAATTACTATTTTAATAAAATTATAAATAGAACACTGATAAGCATATAGATTTATTTTTACTTGACTCATATATTCCATAAGAATCTTTTATAGGCATTGAATACTGTACATAAAAATTGGAGGAACATCTGGCCCTAGGTTATGTCACTAATGATCTCATAGATGAATTTATACATTCTCATCTTGACATTTAAAGATGTTATCCAACTAGCATTTATCTCTACAGAATGTAAAATAAATTTATGCAAAGTTGTAAAGTGAAATCATCATATAATAAGGTGATATTTCTTATTATTATGTGAGATTTTATAAACATTTGAAGAAAATGTATGGACTGTCAAATCTCAAAGATGTATCTCAAGGTTTCCTTTCCTTCCTGGGTGTTTTTTAAATGTCAGTCTGACCATTTATTGAGAAAACATGTGTTGAATTCTTCCATATTCTGGGTCGCATAATAAAGGTTAGCAAAATAAAAATTAATATAGCACATACTTGCTGTCTTCCCAAAACTCATAAGATAGCATTTATAACTTTGAGCCAGGCATAAACACATTTGACACCCCAAGAATAACAATCAAATTTCTCCTAAATTGGCTTCTTAGTATCAGGATGAGGACACAGACAGGGTGCTTCCCCCAGCATGCTGTCATTTCCATACCTTGGAGCCAGGCTGTCCTTTCCCAGGCGGTCCTTCTGGGCCTCTTGTTCCTGGAAACCCTGCTTCTCCCTAGAGGAAAGGGAGTGGATAATCCCACCTTGTCTTCTTTTATTGTCAGTGGATTCACCTGAGATACTCCAAAACATACTAGACTCTAGTCTCAAAATTAATTTGGAAGTTTACCAACTTGAATAAAATAACACCAAATTCCACTTTAACTCAGCAGCTGGAATATCATGAGAAAGTCTAATTTCTCAGCCAATTTCCAAACCAAATAAGCTCACTTTCTTTTGGCTCTTCATTCGCATTTGGTGGATTTTTTTTTTTAACAAGAAAGACCTTCAGCCTTTACATCTGCTGTTTTTCACTACTTTTATTGAAAAATGAGTATTTCAAATGTCAACTCAAAATACTTCAGACAATCTTTGCAATGACCCTACTTCCTGAATGCATTTACAGAATCTCATTTTGAAGAGAGAAAAAAGTATGTTTCTCTTAAGTTGAAATGCATGTGCTTTCTAGAAATCCTCAAGTAATTTACTGGAGAACACCATAGGCAGAACACCAGAGAAAAGGCAGAGGATATAAGACACTACCTCAGTCTTTGAATAGGCATTCTTTATATCAAGGGAAATTTAGTATCATGGGCTCTTTTTTTCTTAAGGAGACTAAATTTGTCCTGGATAATTTAATCTGAGCTCCTGCAGGATCAATATATCAGTATATAATATAGTTTTCATTCCAGTAATATGAAAAACCTGGTCTTACCTTCTTGCCTTCAGTTCCGTCTTCTCCTGGTACTCCTGGTTGTCCTGGGACCCCTATTGAGCCTGGCTCCCCCTAGTGGATGAAAAAAAGATTTTATTTTCTGGAAGTTTTATTTATATGCCCTCCATTTTGGGGGACTTGCAATTGGATCTATCTGATAGTGTCTATGAAATGCCTCTGAGAAATCTGATTACTTAACAGTAATTGAACTATTTGACCTTAGGCAAGTTATTTAACCTCTCTGGGCCTTAGGTTTGGATTCTGTTCTTATGGGTTGAATTGTGACACCCAAAAAGATATGTAAAAGTCCTAACTCTTGGTTAACTATGAACGTGTCCTTAGTTGGAACTAGGGTCCTTCCAGATATCATCAAGTTAAAATGAGACCATTAGAGTGGGTCCTAACTCAGTATGACTGCTGTCCTTATAAGAGGCAAATGCCACCTGAAGACAGACCCAGAGAGAGGACCATGTTACCACAGAGGCAGACTGAAGTGATGCAGCTACAAGCCTAGCAATGCCAAGGATCAAAGCCACCACCAGGAGCTAAAAGGAGACCAAGGATTCTTTACAGGTTTTGGAGAAAGTATGGCACTACAGACACCTTGATTTTGAGCTTCTATCCTCCAGAACTGTGAGACAATACATTTCTGTTGTTTTAAGCTACCCAGTTTCCATTAGCTCTAGGAAAACATTAGTAGTATAAAAGTGAAATGAAAAATTTGGGTTGTAATATCACTTCTAACTCTAATATTCAATAATTCTACTTAAAGTTAATTTATGATTAAGAATTAATCTTTTGGCCAGGTGCAGTGGCTTACACCTGTAATCCTAGCACTCTGAGCGGCCAAGGCAGATAAACTGATTGAACTCGGGAGTTTGAGACCAATCTAAACAAGAGCAAGAAACTGTCCCCCAACCCCCGAAAAAGAATAAATCTTCTAAAATTTTCAAGAAAAAACACATGGTACTTTCAAGCAGGACAAACATGTCCTTGCTGCATTTACTAACAGCAAAATAATCTAAAAAGAATTTAAAGTTATTTTAACTGACCTAAAAAAGATAATGAAAAAAGCACGATAATCCTAAAACTAAATAAAAGGATATGATAAAGATGAGAGAATAAAATAATAAACGTGAAAACAAAATGAGAGGCTGGGTGCCTGTTGCTCAGTGGTTAGAGCACCAGTCCTGTACAACAAGAGTGGTGGGTTTGAACCCAGCCTGGGCCTGCTTAACAAAAAAAAAATAAAAGAAAGAAAGAAATGATTCACAAGATCAAAAGATAATCCATTTTTAATACCTAATAAAAATTAATAAGCCTCCAACAGGAACAATCACTATTTAAAAAGAAAAGGCACCTATAAGTGGTATTAGGATGGAAACAAAGTATAACTATTTACATAACAAGGATTTTTTAATTATAAAAATTTCTGTGGCAATTTTAAACAAACATTGGAAAACATCAATAACCTTTAAGAAAAATATAAATTACATAAATGATGTAAAAAGGGAATGGACAAGCCAACTAAACCAATAACATTAAACAAACAGAATCAGCAACTGAAAGTCTCTACTTCCTCTCCTTCCAAGATCACAGGCTAAGTTGGTTTTATGGTCAAGACTTACCAAACTTTTAAACCTTTGAAGAACAGGTATTCCCTATTTATATGAACAGTTCTAAAAAAAACAGAAAAAGGGAGGAATTCTATCCAATTTATTTTATGAGGCTTATACAACTTTGATAGAAAAAAATTATATAATGACAAGAAAACTAACCTTATAGACCAGTCTACTTGTGAAATATAGATGCAATTTAAGCGTTCAATCAAATGCTTCAATTTCCCTTGAGTTTACTACCTGAATAGTTTTCAGGCCACAGCTTAGGGATAGAGAAGCCAGGAAAAGTTCAGATATCTCTCTAATTTAAGGAAACAAATGTAGAAATCAAGATCAGCTAGTGTTTCAAAAGTACACAGGATAGGCTCAGCGCCTGTGGCTCAAGTGGCTAAGGTACCAGCCACATACACCTAAGGTGGCAGGTTTGAATCCAGCCCAGGCCCGCCAAACAACAATGGCTGCAACCAAAAAATACCCAGGTGCTGTGGCGGGTGCCTGTGGTCCCAGCTACTTGGGAGGCTAAGGCAGGAGACTCGCTTGAGCCCAGGAGTTGGAGGTTGTTGTGAGTGTGATGCCACAGCACTCTACCCAGGGGGACAGCTTAAGGCTCTGTCTCAAAAAAAAAAAAAATACACAGGATAGATTACCAGAGAGGAAAGAGTTAACAGAGAAAAGTATGAAACTCTTCTAAGCATCCCCCTCAAATATTCAGCACACATGTGTGAAGAAACTACCACAAACCTGGGAAAGAATCAACTTAAAGGATTAAAAAGAACTGACAGTGGGCCAAGAATAGTGCCTGCTCTGAATGACAAGAAAGAAAACCTCACAGTTCTGAGGACATAGATTAAAGTTCTAAAGTTCTCCCATAGTCTTGCCTCAGTAATGGGAGAAAATTAACCTAAAGGCTGCTCTAACAATGCTTAATATCAAAACCCTAAAGGCTCAATCTGTTTTCAAGTAACTTAAAAGGATTCAAGAACAAAATTCAAAACTAAAGGAAAACCAAAATATCTAGCATCTGAAAAGGTAAAATTCATAATGTCAGACATCCAATTGAAAATTATCAGATATTTTTATAAGATGGAAGATATAGCCCATTGTGTTAAGAAAAAGTGATCCATCAAAACTGACCCAGAAAAGATACCAATAATAGAATTAATAGATAAGGACATTAAAACAGCTATTATAGGCGGCACCTATGGCTCAAAGGATTAGGGTGCCGGCCCCATATACTGGAGGTGGTGGGTTCAAACCCAGCCTCGGCCAAAAACTGCAAAAAAAAAAACCAAAAAACCAGCTATTATGACTACATTCCATACAGTCAAAAAATTAGAGAAAATTTGAGGCATGTTAAATTGAGACATGAAAGGAGAATGACACTTGATCAAATGGAACTTCTAGATTAGAAAAGTACACTGGATAGAATTAAAAACAAATTAGATATGGTAGAAGAAAAGATTAGTAAACTGAAAAATATAGCAGTAACTACTATCCAAAATAAAACCCATGGAAAAAAGAGACTGGAAAAGATGAGCAGAACATCAGTGAACTGTTGAGACAACTTGAAGCTTCCTAATATAAGTAAAATTAGAGTTCCTGGGTTGCGGGGAGAAGTGATATTTCAAGAAATACTAGCAAAATATTTTTCTGATTTGATGAAAAACTTAGATAACCCTTATATCTGAGAACATCAATTAACGCCAAGCAAAAGAAATTACCCAGCAAAAATATGGTCAAAATAAAAATCCTTTTTTAGAAATTGATTTGACAGTTTCTTGAAAACCTAGTCACCTGCCATCTGACCGAGGCATTTTGCTTTAGGTGTTTGCTCAAGAAAAATCTTTAAAATGTCCATTTAAATACACAAAAATGTTCATAATGGCTCTATAATATCCAAATTCTGGGAACAACCAAAATTTCTATCAATAGGTGAATAGGTAAACAAATTGAGGTTTATCTATATATTGGAATACTATTCAGCAATACAAAGGAATAAACTATTTGTACATGCTACAGTGTGGACCACCAAGTAATTTTGCTGAGTGAAAAGAAGCCAGGAAAAAAAATAAATGAATAGTAAATGATTACATAAAATTCTAGGAGATGCAAACTAACCTATAATGACAAAAATCAGCTGAATGGAAAAGAAGATAACCATAAGGCAGATCTGTCAAAAGCCTGTCAGTAAAGACAGAACAAAGTAAGGAGGGATGATGGAAGGACAATATTATTACACAAAGGGATAGGTGATAATTTCTGAGGTTTATGGATACCTTTTTATCTTGGTTGTAGTGCTGACTTTAAGAACATATACATATGTCAAAACTTATCAAATTATACACTTTAAATATGTGCAATTATGTGTTATCATATAACAATACAGAGGGTGCCAAAATATATACATATTTTAAGAAAGGAAAAAACTATACTAAAAATTTAATATTCAATATATACTGATAATGTTTGTTATCTTGTATATTGTATCTTTATCTCTTATAATTGCAGAAGTCAATATGACTTGAGTATTACAATTTTAATAGTTTTTTCCTTTCTTAAAATGTGTATACATTTTTAGTACCCTTTGTAGTTATCAAAAATGATGTAAAAATTCTGAGTAAAAAATGAGCCAATTAAATTATTATCACAAAAAAGTATACATTGTGATGCATTGGGTTTATCTCAAGAATGCAAAGATGGTTTACATCTAAAAATTCTGTAAATGTAATATATCATATAAACAGGTTAAAAGGGGAAAACAATAGTTATTTCAGTAGATGCATAATTTGATAAAATACAATACTCATTTACAGCTCCAACCAATGTTTTGTACAATTGAAAAAGGATGATATTTTCTTAAACTTAAGGGTATTCATCAAAAACTTACAGCAAATGCTACATTTAAGAGTACAATTTTGGAAGTACTTCCTTTAAAGTCACCTCTATTAAATATTATACTAGAGATCCTAGCCATGCAAATAATAAAAATAATGAAAGAAAGAAGAAACAAACAAGAATAGGTAAAATTTTACTTTTAAACAATATGTTTATGTACATTAAAAATTTTTAAATCAAGGCTTAGTGCCCATAGCACAGTGGTTACAACACCAGCCACATACACCAAGGTGGGTTCAAACCCATCTTGGGCCAGCTAACAAGAATGACAACTGCAACAAAAAATGGCTAGGCATTCTGGCGGGTGACTGTAGTCCCAATTACTTGGGACGCTGAGGCAAGAGAATCACTTCAGCCCAAGAGTTTGAGGTTGCTGTGAGCTGTGAAGCCATGGCACTCTACCCAGGGCAACAGCTTAAGACTCTGCTCCAAAATAAATAAATAAATAAGGTTAAAAAAATCAAAATAAAAATCAAGAGACTCTATGAACAAAAGTACTAAGAGATTTTATAGGGTGACTGGATTAAAAATCAATATACCAAAACAAAACAAAAAATACTTTTCCTACAAACCTGCAACAAATAATTAGAACACGTAGAAAAAGAAAAATTTCTCCAGAGTATCTGGGAATAAATTTAACTAAAGAAGTAAGATATTATGGAGAAAATGACAGATAGTGTCCTGAAAAATTAGAATTTTACTCTGTGGTATAAAAGATTCACTATTTAAACAGTAGATTCAATGCAATTCAAATG
Organism: Galagoides demidoff; assembly: GCA_963574575.1. Taxonomy (NCBI): domain Eukaryota; kingdom Metazoa; phylum Chordata; class Mammalia; order Primates; family Galagidae; genus Galagoides; species Galagoides demidoff. Next base: position 11,132 of record CAUYQV010043856.1, on the reverse strand, counting down.
GAATATTTTGTTAAATTAGATAAGACACTACTAAAGTATGTATCTTAGAATTGATTATAACCAAGAAAGAAGGCAATAGTATTTTTTCTTTGAGATGACAAAACTTACTATAAATCTATCTTAATCAAAATGGAGAAATAATAGCACTGAGAAACATAAATAGACTCATGGAGTAGAACAGAAAGCTCAGGCACTGATCCTCATAAATACAGAAACTTGATACGTGACAAGGTGCACTGTAAGTCAGTGTGGCAAAAATATAAACTATTAATTGACACTGGAACACCTGGTTCTTTAGATGGAAAAAACAGATCTGTACATTCACATTATACACAAAATTCTATGTGGATTAAAGTGCTAAATTTAAAATGCAAAACACTAAAACTTTCAGATAAAAATACATAAGAATATCTTTACGATTTTGAGGTCAAAAAGTGTTATTAAATAATATTTAAAAAGCACAAATCATAAAGGGATAGAAATGCATGAAAATTTAAAACTTCTGTATACAAAAATGTACTCTAAGTAAAGTGAACAAGATAAGCCACAGCCTGGGATGAAGATATTTGCAACCTATACAACAAAGGATTAACATCCATATATAAAGAACTACAATTAATAAGAAAGGAATGTTCAACCTTAAAAAACATGAATGCAGGCCATTAAGCACATGAAGAACTGTTCAAACAATTAGTAGGGAATAAAAATTAATACATAGGATATATTTGTATACACTCCATATTTGCAAGGATGTAGAGAAAGGAATATCATTACCTGCTGCTGGCAGGAGGCTAAACTATCATAGCTATTTTGGGCAGGATTTTTGCAATATCAAATTGAAGACTTGACTACTCTATGATCTTCCCATTGTACCTCTAGCTATCTATCAGCTACAAGTCAGAGAAGCCTGTATCCTGACTTACAAAAGGAAATAGAATGTCATGGCAGCATTGTTGGCAAATGCAAAAATAAGAAGCAATTTAGATATCCATCAACAGAAAAATGGATAAATATAAAATAAGATATTTTCATACAATGTAATACTACAGAGCAATTAAAATAACTGAATTAAAGATATAGAAAAACACAAATAAGATATGAGTGACCATAAATATATTACAGAATAATACATTAAGTTCCAGACCACAAAAAAGCAATACAGTAGAACCTCTGTAGGTTGACCACCCAAGGGACCTTAACAAATTGGTCAACATATGGGGATGGTCAACACACAGAACTAGGCCTACTGTACTCATATATACATGTGGTGCATGTCTGGTCTATGAAAATTAGGTCAACTTAAGGAGGTGATCAATGTAGGAAAGTGGTCAGCCATGGAGGTTCTACTGTATATGGTTTGATAAAACATGTGTGAGAAACTATAAAAGCTTTGAAAGAACGATAAACTAAATTCATAAGGATGATTACTTAAATCAAATTCATAATGCTGATTATGTTTCAGGAGAGAAGTGAGAGCAATAGTATTGGGGAGGACAAGCAGGAGGAGGTTTCCTAGCTATTATCTGTAATATTTCTTTGAAAAAATATCTGGACCTGGGCAAAGTGGTTCACCCCTGTAGTCCCAGCCACCTGGAAGGCTAAGGCAGAAGGATCACTTGAGCCCAGGAGTTTGAGGCTGCACTGAGCTCCAATAAGGCCCCTGCATGCTATCTAGAGTGACAGAGCAAAATCCCATCTCAAAAATTAAAAAAAAATATTAGAGTTAATATGGCAAAATGTTAACATTTGATAAATCTGGGCTGTGAAATACATTGCTGCCCTTTGTTATTTTCTTTCTAATGTTGAGTATATTTGAAATATTTCATTTTTTTAATTAAGAGAAGCTTAAGATTGCATATACAGTAAGTAGCAAAACTGAGAGTTGAACTCAAGTAGTCTGACAGTAGAGCTTACTATAGTGAATGTTGCCTCTCTGAAATTGACATATATAACAGAATAAGTGTGCTTACATATATAAACACATGTATATAGTACATATATGTATGCTCATTTGTACAACATACTTATCACTTAGCCCATTTATTGTGTAATCATCAAAGCCATGCAAAAATGGCTACTATGATTACTATATGGATAAATTTTTTATCCTTTGTAATTTTACACTTAAATATATATATAATGTGTATATTATTCTTTTAATACTTAAATTATTGCTAGAATAATGACAATGAAGTTTAGCATTAAACATGGTTCACCAAGTCCTATATAAGTTCAGGATTAGTTATAGAAATTATGAAAGGTAAACTAAGGACTTGTTTATTTATTTAACAGTATTTAGTGAGTACCTATCATGTCCCCCAAGCTGAGAATTCACTAATAAGCAAGGTAACTGAGGTGCCTGCTCTAGTGGAGTGTGTCCAGAAGCAGGTGGACAGACTTCTGTGGAAAGCAACTCTGTCGAAGACCCAGTAGCCTCGGTCAACATAGAACAGGGCGGTTTGAACCTAAAAACCCATCTTCAGGGACTCTGGCTATGTGGCTGTTAAGCCTGCAAGGAAAGGGTTAAAAGCCTTCCTCCAGAGACACTGCCTAGAAGTTGATAAACGTTTAAGTTTATCGGAAAACTACATAGGTCTCCAGGTTGCCTAGAAACAGAGGCCATAAACCTGCTTTCTGTAATACAATGAGTGCATAGTATAACTCCAAGGTTTTACTCCCCTCTTGGTAGTCTCTAGTCTCTAGACATACTCCCTTTTGCAGCGGTCTCAAGGTTTCAAACTTTGTGTCTATTTGAAGGTTGAACTAATTTTAGAAAAGTAGTATGAATGCTCTGCTTGTTAATTTATAAAGTGTAGGTGACCAGCCTACTATACAAGGTGGTCATGAACAATAAAGCTTTGCTACTTGCCATCAGTAGGTAGTCTGTCTCTTTTATCATCATAATTCCAGATGCGAGACTACACCTGTGGCTACGCTGTCTGTCTCTGGCGAAACCCCAACGCAACAGTAGCCACATTTAAAAGGTAGTTACACATAGTTAGATGATACACACATGATCTATTTTGTGTTTGGATATAAAAGAAATCTTATAAAAATATATAAATTAACAAATCACGTCTGAGCACATGAGCAACTCACCTTTGGACCTTGTATTCCAATTCCCACTGGTCCTCTAGGGCCTGTAGGTCCCATTTGGCCTACTTCTCCCTAGTAAGGAAAGAGTATTCAAATATAGCAGAAAAAAAATCATAATGTATTCCTGGTTTTGCTCTTTTAAGAACTACCTTATATCAATAAAGTAAAACAGTTTCATGTAATTTATATATATATATATCCTGAAATCCCTTCAGATGGACCGATTTTCACCAAATTTGGAATGTATATATGGGATAGATACATATCCTATATGTGGAATATACATATATACTGTATGTGATCTGACTTTAAGTATAGGACAGACAAATATTCTAATCAATTTTGAACATGTAGCATATTGAAAATTGATTTTAAAACCCCCCTATGGAAGGCACCTGGAAAGGGTAGGCAGTTTAATTCCATAACAACTAAAATTGACACATGAGAAGCCAAGTGACTGCCAATCCAGAGCAATATCACAGCCAGAGGAAACCACCAGAGATTTTGATGATGAGTTCCAAGTCAAAAGTTGCAAAGACACAACAGTGTTCTGTTGAGCTGCTGCTCACATAGACAGCTCTGGGTGTGCTCAAAGGCAACCAGTTTCAGATAAGTACTTTGTTTATTTAACAGTGATTAGTAATTCTCAGCAGCAACATTAAGGATAGCTACTTAAATAACTAAAGTGCCATACTTCTCCTCAAGGGGTAAATAAGAGTTCCTTCCAAGTAAGAGATAATCAATTGCTAAACTTATAGAACAATTTTGTTAGGTCATTTCTGACACCATCTTTTTAAGGTTTTGTTAGTTGAATCTCCTGAGGGAGTGCTGGTAACAATGAAAATTAGCCAACAGAGAGGCATGGATTCACTGGCTGACTCTACTGACATTACTATTTGAGTTGCTAGAATACAATCTCATACGTAAAAGTAACAAAACAAAACATATAAAGACTGCATAAGTAAAAGTTTCTTAAAGCATACAGAATATATATTTTCTAAATAGTTAGGAATATTAGTAACATTTTACATTAAGTAGAGATTATGATTTTTAAATTCATGCTCTTCTCTTCTAAATGCACTCATATTTAGCAGAAAATAGCAGTTATACTATAGATATATTAAACTTTTCTCTCATTCAGAAAGTTACCTTGGAACCAGGTGAGCCTTGTCCTGGAGGCCCTTGTGGACCAGGTGGACCAATAGGACCTTGGATTCCCTTTAAAATAAAATTTTTTAAAATAGTATCAGGGAAATTAAGAAGACTTTTAGATAAATTTCAAATCTTCTAAAGTAAAAATTTAGTTCACACTCCACAATAGATTATTCATACTCGATAAACATTTGATGAATGGTGTGAGGGAAGCTGCCAGTTGAACTATAAGACACATTTCTTGCCTTCTGCCATAGTAAGAAAAATTTCATCTGGGTCACATGGCTGCCTAGAATAAAGACCCCATTTCTCAGTACTTGTTGCAGCCAGGTGTGGTCACATGGATGAGATCCCCCCAATGGGATGTGAATGGATTAATGTGTGCAATTTCCACTTAGTCCTAAAGAGGTGTGCCTCCTCCTTCCCTTTTCCCTTTCCCAGTGGCTGGAACAATGATATGGGGGCCATCCAGGAGCATGGGAACAAGGAAAGCACTTTCAGGAAGGTTGACTAGCAAGGATAAAGAAGGCTGAACCCAAGGACACTGATGAATAGAGCCACCACACCAGCTTGGAGTTCTAAATAAGAGAAATAAAATTATACCTTAACTATGAAATAGTTAACCCATTTCAGAGCTCTATCACATGCAGGCAAACCTACATCCTGTTTGTACTAATCAGTATGTATCAGGATGTTAAATTGAAGGCTTGATCTAACCTTTGGTGTTTAGCAGACACCAAACTGAAGAATGTTCAAACACTTGACCTTCTCTTTCAAATTGTGGGTATAAAAAGGGGTGCGTCCATATGTGTATATGGTGTTATTTATATTTTTACATATTTCACTTTACATCTAAAGTGATGGAGCCTCTACATATTTAATGAAAATCTGGAGGCCGACTCAGCACCCATAGCTCAGTGGTTAGGGTGCTAGCCAAATACACCAGGGCTGGCGGGTGTGAACCTGGCCCAGGCCTGCTAGAACAACAATGACAACAACATAAAAATAGCCATGCATTGTGGCAGACACCTGTAATCCCAGCTACTTGGGAGGCTGAGGCAAGAGAATCACTTAAGCCCAAGAGTTGAAGGTTGCTGTGAGTTGTGACAGTACAGTACTCTACTGAGGGCAACATAGTGAGATAGTGTCTTAAAAAAAAAAAGTTCTAGAGGCCATTTGAGAGAGATTGTAAATGTGTTGTTGGAAAGAAAAGTTCTCTCATAAGCAAATGAGGGAGAAAATTCATTTTTATAAGAAAAATGGAAGATCTAATATAACAAGAATACAATTGATAAACATATTAAATTAAGGATAAGAACAACATTGAAAATGAAAGAAGTTAAGGTTAAGTGTTTTTTAAAACTGAAGAACAATAACCTCCCTCAAAGACCAGCATTAAAGGTAACAGGAAGCCACAGCTGGAACGTCCAGAGTTCACAGATCCAGATTTGTCTTCAAGCCTCATTTTTAGGCCCATAGTGGTAACTCAGCACCAAGAACACCACTAAACCCAAGATGAGACAGCACTGTCCAGCCACTCTGAGGATCAGAACATAGCCTTGGCTAACACCAGGAAATAAACTACAAAGTTTGAGAATACCCACAGGGATAGTCAAACCATGATCTCTGAGTTGTCAAAAAATCAAGCTCTTAATTATTATCTAAATATTTATTTACAGATTTACCTTGGCTGCTTCTGCACATTAATCCTCCTAATGTATTATATTAGGACTTCTGCCAAAGGCAAGGTAATGAAAAAAAAAGAGTCAAATCCAACTTTGCTGTTTCTTGGACTAACAAAAAAAAAGTAATAATAATTTGGCAGATGTTTAGAAATAAACTCAAAGAGAAAAAAAGAAATAAACTCAAAGTTAATGCCAACAATGAGATTTGAAGTTATCTCATTTTTTTCTCTCTTTTCCCACTACCCTAGATAAAGGAAGTGCTATGCATTCTCTTGGCAACAGAAAAATCCAAATCTGGATCAAAAATTTTATTCAAACTCACTTGCTGCCTTTTTCTAGGATAGGGTGACCAGATTTTAACATTTGTAAAGCGGGACAACATGGCTGGGGGGGCGGGGGTGGGGCAGGGCAGGGCAGGGCCTGACAACAATGCAAGCTTTGATAAGCAGTTCTCGATAATCACTTCTCAACAATTATTTGTTATTATTACAGCTTAACATTATAAAATTAACAAAAATAATATAAAACTCATATTCTGGCGAAATAGCCACATGGCAGCCAAAAACCGTATATTCCCTTCCTGTTCTCCCACCCATTCGTGCATTCTTTCCAAAAATCGGAACTTTTTTAAACACTGTGGACTCGGGACAAATTGTTAAAAAGGCGGGACTGTCCCGCCAAAAGCAGGACGTCTGGTCACCCTATTCTAGAAGGATATTCAGCACAAATCTAGATCTGTTGGTCATTTTGATAAAAGGAGACTATGTAGGTAAAGGCATATGGTAAACAATAGTAGAGAGTACTGTTATATTATCCGCACATTATTTAGATTTAACACAGTTGCCCAGCTTTTCTTGAAGTTACCAGAAGATTCTGGAAGCAGTTCTAGGCTTACATGGAGAAACATTCTTAGAGATCATTCCTTTCTTCTGCTCAAGATAGGCCAAATGTCATCTATAAATCCTATCTGTGGTTTGCTTCTATTCAGAAAGAGTGCCCTGTAAATTAAGTGGTTACCACTATTCTTAGGCTTAAGGGTAATGTTTGTTTTTACATCGCTAATGGCTAGAGGATGGGAAATACTACTTTCATTGAGAGTGGAATTTAATTTACCACAATTTTTTAAGGAGAAAAAGTACATGAACCAACAGGTAAATAAACTATTGCTCCTAAGTGAAACTAAAAATATAAAATATTACCTCAAAACACTTTCCCTTAATCAGATTTTAATTAAAATTCACAACATCGTGAAACATACAATTTATTTTTTAAGTCTTCAGAAGTTCTAAAACATAAAATCTTCTTATGAAACTATCTAAGCCTTTCCTACATTCTCTCCTTGGCTTATATTCCATTGCAATTTAACTATCAAGTATACTCATAGATGTTTGCAGGACTGGTTTTCAGTGAACCCCAAGATTGGGCCAGAATGTTCTATACCAAAAGCAAAGAAGAAGGCATTAATTACCTGTTCCCCTTGACTCCCAATTCCAGGCAGGCCCATTGGTCCTTGGGGCCCCACAGGTCCTAAATCTCCCTATATAGAAAATAAGTCAGAAATATATCAATAAAATAAAATTTTAAGTAAAATAAAACTTTATTCTTTCATACTTTACTATTAGGAGAGATTAAAATCTATCTTTACATTATAAAAAAGTGTAACACGGAAAATTTTAAAACTTCATTTCTTGCCTTTTAAGAAAATTTTATAGCTTATATTTGCCAAAATAGTAAATGACATTTTTGCTATTTAGTCTAAGGTGGCAAGCATTTGCATCAGCTTATGCTCATCAACTTGGATTTATCAATCATTTTTCTCAACACCAAAAATTCCTAAATAGTAATTATCATAGTGCAAACACTTCCTGTTAGAATCATAACAGAAATATTTAGAAGTATAAAATTCATAATGTCCAAGAAAACTGGGATTTGAGAGATAAACTGAAGACTATCTTAAAATTTTCTAAATGCCATTTTCTTCCAAAACATACTAAAATGCATTTTGGAAATTAAGGAATAATCTCAGGTGAATACAACAAAATTAAAGAATCCCAACTTCTGTGAAATTGAGAAAACAAAGTGAGAGCTATCAGCAAAAAGAACAATATCATTCATTCATTTTTTGTGTCTTCATACAAATATCTGTTGAGCACGCAGTAAGAGTCAAGAACTGTTTCAAACACTCAACAGAGCCTACATTTTATGAGGGGAAACAGAAGCTAACAGATAAACAAAGATTAATCCAAGGAGAGAAGCACCGACCAGTTTGAATTAGATGGCCAGGGATGGCCTCACTGATGAGAAGGGAGGAGCCAGGTAGAAACCTAGAGGAAAAGTATTCTAGGCAGAGCAAAGAGCCAGTGCAAGGATAATCAGCTGATGTTTTGCAGAACACCAAGGAGATGGTGCAAGGTAGCCATGATTACAAGCATGAGTGGCAGATGATGGAGGCAGGGGAGTATGGCAGCAGGGTCAGGCAAAAGAATCAGCAGGGCCTTTGAGGCTATTGTGAGGACTTTTCTCTGAGTGAGATGAGAAGCCACTGGGTAGGAAAGGGAGAGATCTTCTTTTTCAGGCTCAGTTTGTGTTGAGAACAGACTAAAGGAAAATCTACGTGAGAAATGATGGGGGAATGAGCTGGGGTGTTGATAGTAGAGTGAGTGGGCAGTACTCAGAGCCTGGGTATATTTTGAAGGTAGAACCAAGAGGATTTGCTGGATTGAGAGGACTCTAAGATGTCTCCCTGGTCTTTAGATGAATAGAGTTGTCACTTACCAAGGAGAAGCCTGAGAGAGAAGTGAGACAGGGGGTGGGGAGCTGATATCAGGAGCTCAAGTTTGAACATGTTAAGTCTGAGATGCCTACATGGAATACTATGCAGCCATAAAGAAAGATGGAAACTTTAAAAACCTCCTTCATGTTTACTTGGATGGAGCTAGAAAATGTTCTTCTTAGCAAAGTATCTCAAGAATGGAAGAAAAATATCCAATGTACACAGTCCTATTATGAAACTAATTTCATATAAGAAGAGGGGGACGGGAGGGGAGGGGGATGGATGAGTGGAGAGAGGGTGACTCGAGGGATCACCTCTATGGTTTATCTTACAAGGGTACAAGTGAGTCTTTCAAAAAGTAGAATATAAACATCTTAACACAATAACGAAGAAAGTGACATGAAGGCTATGTTAACCAGTTTGATGAAAATATTTCAAATTGTATATGAAAACACCATACTGTACCCCATGATTACATTAATGTACACAGCTGTCATTTAATAAAAAAGAAGAAAAAGAAAAAGAAAGTTTGAGATGCCTAATATGGACATCTAAATGGAGATAACAAGTACTAAAGAGAGGTCTGGGCTGGTTGGGAGCCCTCAGGATATAGATGGTATTTAAAGCCATGAATGAGTGACTTTGCCAAGTAGGTAGAGAAAAGGCAAGGTCCAAGGATAGAGCCTTTTAAGTACCCCATTTAGAGGTCAGAGACATTAAGAATCCATAGCAGCAGAGTCTGGGAAGGAACTGTCAGGGAGACCAAGGGAGGAGAGTGCTTTAGAAAGGTGAGGGATCCATCTGTCAAATGCTATCTGTAGGTCAAGGAAGTTGACAACTGAGAATGGACCATTGGATTGGGCAACGTGGTTAAGATGTTTATGGTAATGGCAATTGTATTTAGACTACATCAGGATCATTAAGCTTATTCTTAAACAGTTGAATAGCAAATATTTTTGGCTTCGGGGCCATAATGACATCTCTTGCATAATTGATCAATGCTGCTTTGGTAGTGCAAAAGTAGCCACAAGAGTAGCACCTTTTCTAGGATAAGTTCATAAACATAATAATCAGATCTCATAGGACAACAGCTCTGATGGCCATTCCATACTAAGAGTTCCAAAATTGCTCTGAAGGAGGCACTAGGTGCTGGTGTTGGTGCATAGCTTCCCAATGGAAGTACCTCAAAGGTGAACATAGTGATATTCAGCAATGAGTTATGTAGCACTTTTTCACCCAATGAATTAGCAAACTAAACTGTCCAACCTCATATGTGATAATGTTCTGGTATATCAAAGTATTTTCTTTACAAAAGCTCCAGGTATAAAAGCATAAGTTTCATGTCACAATACCATCTGAAAAAATTTACTTACTGAACTCATAAAACAATGGTTCTGTTGTACTCAGTTCTTACTCCTCCAAAGGAACAAAGAATATCTTACTTTTGGGGGAGGGAGAGTATTTTAGAGCTGCAGTTACAACCAGAGCTGAATCATGTGAACCAAGAATTATATTAAATCCAAAATTTATATAACCTACTATTTATCATTATCTCCGCTGTTTAAATATACATAACCAGAAGAGACAACTACCAGTAAATAAAAACAGCAAGTCATTCACATCAAAACCTAGCACTTGAAATAATCATGAGAATCAGTTGTTCTTCTAATATAATATATGATATGATAACATGCTTAAAGGCTGACATATAAATGACTCCCAGTTGATATGAGGTATTTGTTTTGGGCATATTTCTCATACCCCCTTCCTCTCAGGCAGCTTCACTTCCACTTCTCCTTAGGGCCTTATCAGTCTTCAGTAGTTTCTATCACTAGCCTGACTCCCATTTCTAACCTGGTATGATTTGCAGCTATTGTAAAGACAATAAACAACTAGTGAGGAAAGCAAACCTGAAGCTGGGAGGTGGGTAGGCTGTGGTGCTGAACATACACAGTTTTAGAGATCATGCACATCAGATAAAGCTGCGTTATGACTGTGATGGACCAAGAAGGATGCGAGACCTCTCCATAATCATATCTGAGCACTGACAAAAGCAACAAACATTGTCCAAACCCTCAAAAATTGTCCAACATTCTCCTCTATTAGTTAAAATAAGTGACTGATACTTCTTTACCAATTATTACTCAGCCAGGAGCAAATTTTACAGAACAAATCCTTTTATTTTATTAATAAGTTTTTGTTCATCTTTTATATTTTTAGCTTCTAAACTGAGCCTATTTGAGATACCAAAAAATAAAATAAGTTTCAACAAAATAATCCTCCCAGGGGTGGGGGAATGGGTGGAGAGGGGGGAGGGAGAAGGGTGGGGGAATGGGTGGAGGGAGGGGGATTGGAGGGACCATTTTTGAGATATATCTTACAGGGGTACAAGTGAAACTCTCTAAGAGTAGAACCAGAATGTTTTA
>CAUYQV010043852.1:0-76778 GCA_963574575.1 Galagoides demidoff | reverse complement strand
TTAATATTCATTACAATCCCTCTGCACATGCTCATTGGACATCAATGACTTCATTAATCCATTTAAACATCTTATGACCACCTGCCCTGTAAGTAGCTCCTCCCTGGTAATCTGATAATCCACCCAACATACACCTTTAAGTATAACCCTTTCAACATAACCCAGTTTAACATAACTTAATGAAGAACATGTTGTCAGTTATTACTTTCTTTATTCTTATCTGATGAAGCCTGAGGCTACAGGGGAAAGAGAAGATTTGAATGTCTGTTCTATTGACCATGCCATTTGGAGGCAGTTACTTTGATTCTTTTTTTTTTTTTTATTAAATGATAGCTGTGTACATTAATGCAAACATGGGGTACAGTGTAGTGTTTTCATATACAATTTGAAATATTTTCATCCAACTGGTTAACATAGACTTTGTGTCATTTACTTAGTTATTATGTTAAAACATTTATACTCTAGTTCTAGAAAAATTCACTTGTACTCTTGTTAGACAGACCATATAGGTGATCTGGGAGGGTGATTGGAAAGATCTCCTATATGGTTACTTCGAATCTTTAAGCAAAGCATAGAGAAACTTCTTGGGCATACAGGAATTTGTGTGCAAACCTCTGCTCCCATGTAGGCCTTAAGTCAGGGGTTTTTTGATGGAGACTTTTATGAGGAATTCTCAGGCTGGACTTCTCAAAAGCCTTTCATGAGCCCAGGTTTCACCTGTGCCATTAGATATCTGTATGCATTGGGTAAATTCCTCTTCTCTTGAGGTCCCCTAGCACATTACCATTCCTGGACCTATCAGCAGGAGACCTTCGTCACTTACCACAGATCAGGAAAGGTTACTGATTGGTATCTGGCCAGTTTTCCAAAGGGCTTTTTCATTGGCCTTATAAAGTCAACCTTAATTCCTTAACACAGTCGGGAAATGCTATTCCAGCCAAAACGTTGGTCATGTTAGACCCGCAACTAACCTGAACATATGGGATTCTGCCTCAGTTTCTCACAAGTGTGCCTGTACAAAGTCTTTTCCTGGCTCTCTCTCAAATGGCATTTTTGGCCAGAGGCATATAGGCATTTCGCCTATAAACCACTGTCAATACATTTCGAAGAGAGGAGGCCTCTGCTGTTTTCTATATGGATGTGTACAGCTTTGCTGGATCCTAGTTGGTTTCCTTGTACAATATTGATAAAATTATCTTGAGGCGCGGAGTTGGTGTGGAGTTCCAGTGAGATCACACATGAAACTACAGCACATAGGAAATTGACCAGCCTGCACAGGGTAAGGGCTTAATAAAGGTTAGTTTGCTATTCAGCCTCCGTATCCTTTTCCTTACAGTAGATTTTTTTGTTTGTTTGTTTCTTTAGGTTACACAAATATACAGATGTTTTAGAAGCATATCTAATTCTCTTATTCCACACCTATGTAAATTACATGCCCTTGAGGTTACCTGTAACCCCCCTCCTAGGTAGTATTCATGGGGACAGATATTAAATAAAATATGAAGTATTTTTTCACTGGGGTAGTTAAAGCAGTTTCCACTAGGAGCAAAGTGAATGTTAATTAACTCCTGAAAACAGTGGCTTTTCTATATGGTAACCCTAGTCCTTATTACTGCACTCTTGGGATGGCATGTCTGGTCCCTGAAGAGCACTGATGCTATCAGACCCAGCTGTCTTGTCTCATCACCAACAGTATTAGGTCTGTTTATAAACAGGTCAGAGTGTCCACTCCCACCTCCTGCTGGGATAGTTTCCATTCTGCAGCACTTCTCAATTTCCTAAGTCCCATCATCTCTAGCTCCCTTCTGTGACTGAGGCATGGGCCACTAGTTACGTGGAAAAGATATATTTTCCCTATCACTTCAAAACCATTTATTTTTTTCTCTGTAGCCCGTGCTTTCCTTCTCCTGTAGCCCATCTCATTTTTACATACATGTAACCACTAAAGCATGCACAGAGAGACTCTGTCCTCTAAGCTCTCTGAAGAATGTCTGAGAAGAAAACACAGAACAAATGCCATGAACAAAAATGAAATTAAGCAAGAAAGACAAGAAATCGTGCAGCTGGTTCCCAGCAGTGCTTTCCTTGCCTCAATGATGATGTGAACATGAATAAAAGAAACAAGAGGGGCAGCGCCTGTGGCTCAAAGGAGTCACCAGCCCCATATGCTGGAGGTGGCAGGTTCAAACCTAGCCCCAGGCAAAAAAAAAAAAAAAGAAGAAAAAAGAAAGAAACAAGAAGCATGCTGTTAGAAAATGGATATGTCTCTCTTGCCCTGAATCCTGAAGAAATGAACAGTCAACTTTGAGACTAAGACCAGGGTTATCTTCAAAGTTTTCTTCTTCTTGTTTCCTTTCTTGAATCTTCTAGAAAGACTGATGCACAGTTGCAAGTCATTGTCACAATACAGGAATTGCTCTGTTCTCGAAATAGGATCTCTCATCCACTTGGACTGAAAGATAAAGCTCAATTTGCCCCTTGGATCTAGACATCTCACGTCAACACAACTCATCCACTGAAGCACAGCTCATCTACTAATATCCACAGGATAATCCTATCCTGGTTATATTGCAGCAAAGATAGGGCTTTTTCATTGGCCTTGCAGGGAAGATAACAAGGATAGGATGATCCTGCAGGGGGCAGGCCAGCTGGCTGAAGCCAGGGTGTCAACAGAAGAACTTTTACCCAGGGGACATTACCAGTGCTTGTGATCTAAGTTCCACCCTACAGGTTTACAATGTAGCTTTTGTGTCTACACTAGGAATGGGCAGAAGAACAATAACCAACCTTTTGGAAAATAATGGATTACTACATGTGGAAAGAGTTCATGTGTAAAAGGAAAACTTAATTAAAAGTGAAAGTGTTGAATTTCAAAAATGCAGAAAGAATTCTAAAAGCTTCACAGCATTAAAACAATAATAACGATCAATTTACCAATGATTAAAAATGGACAACTGAAAAGGAAAAGCAAAATCTCGATAGCCTTTGAACTTCTTTGCAATATTAGATGCCAGAAGATAACGAAGCTATGATTATAGCAGTTTCATGGAAAAGATTATACCCCCAAATTTTATCATTAGCCAAATTATCATTCATCTGAAAGAAAAAAGCATGCATGAATGCGCAACGACTCGGAACTGTAGCACTTATGTACATTGTTAAAGCAGAAATACTTTAAGAAGAAAATAAATGAATTAGTCAAAACAAATGAAAAAGAATAGTGAATCAAATACAAAGAGACAGGAAGGGAGGAATAGTAAAGATTAAAGCCCAATTTTATAAATTAGAAACAAAAAGAGTACTTCATATTTAATTTCGAGAATTTATTTTGTAAAAGGCAAATAATACAGATAAAATATTAAGTAATAATAAATGATGCAAAATTACCAATGAATATAAGCAAATTAAATCAATCATACAAAAATACTTTGTAAAATTCTAATGACCTTTAAATGGTCTCATTAGAATGTGTGTGTCTGGGTGTGTATAAGCAAATTACCAAAATTGGTACAGTGTGAAAAAGAAGATTCCAATATAAAAATATCCTTAAAATAAATTACAAGCTTGTCTGAAGGACTAGCCCCAAGAAATGTATAAGTTAAATGTGTTCCTTAATTTTTTGTGGTTCTTCAAGGTGTACATAAAGTTTTCTAATGTAATTTCTGTTTTACTGAGCACAGAATAAAAAATGCCTCTTGAAATAATTTTATTTATTTCTATATGGACTGTATACAAAGGGTAGTCAAAACCTGAAAAAGATGGCACAGAATTTAAGAAAAGAACCTAATTTCTCATTTATATATAAAGCAGATATCTTAACTACTATATTAGTAAATCAAATCTTGCAGCATATTAAGTGAATTACCATGACTAAGCAGGATTTATTCTAGGGACACATACATGGCACAACATTAGGAAATGTATTAATATAATTCATGATATTAACAGGTTAAAGGGGAAAACATTTTCATAGTTGTCATATAGGCATTGATAAAATTTAACATTATGCTTTAAAAGGCCAAATCTTAGGTCTTAGGAAAAGATGTATCCTTCCTCCACATACGCAGAGTGGAAGATTTATTTCAAGTGAAGGCCAATTCCTGGTTTACCAAAGATACACTAGATTAGATCAGATCAGATGAAATAAAACAATAATATCTATTGTCATTCTTTTTATTGAGCACAGTTTTAGAAATCCTAGTTTAAGCACACAGGATAATTCCTGTTTTAAGAACTAATAATGAACAGAAGTATGAAAATTGGAAACGATGAAGCAAATTTAGTCTTTATATAAGATATAATGACATGAATAACTGAAAAACCTAATACAATCACTGGTATCAGCAGTTAGAAGTACTAAGAGACGTTTCCAAAAAGTTTCAATAATTATTTTACTATATAACATTATATAGAGAATAAATTGGAACCCAAGTCTCACTGAGAGTAGCACCCCAAAGAAAGAATGATCTGGGAAAAGATAACACATCCCAAAGTCGTAATGGGAGTCCCCTAGGTGAGTGGGTCCAGCCTTGGTAAAGGACAGACTGTGTCCAACTCTAGTTCTTCTTCTTAATAGTTGTGTGACTTGTTCACTAACTTGAACTTGCATTTTTGTCCATGAAACTGAGAGAAGATATCTTCTGGGGCTTTTATGAGGATGAGATTAGACAATGTATCCAAAATGTTCAATAAAATGTTAGCATATAGGTTATTACTGAGAAAATTCAGGGACTCTCCTGGCACATGGTAACAATTTATCTCAGGAAAGCTAATTGCCTGCACAGCCATGTGTGCAGGAAGAGTAAACACAAGTACGTTCTTTCCAGTTTCTTTTTTCATTGAGAAAAATAAGAAAACAACTGGACATCAACATAGACCATTAATAAAATATATGATTATAGAGCTAAATCATCTAATACTGGCATTCATTTAAAAATACTATTTGGTAACTTTTTCACTGATATGTGAAGATTGTCTAAATATAGCCAGTGGGGGGGGGAAACAAACAAAAATGTCATTTGTGATCCTATTTTGGTAACAATTCTATATATTAAATCATATGTATTTAACTATAAAATAAAAAATGCAAAGGTGTACGCTAAAATATTAGTAATGGTTATGATTTTTCAGATTTTAGGACCCTGATTTTTTTGTTTGTATTATCAGGATTTTCTGATAAATCTATAATAAATACTAATTTCTTATATTTAAAGAAAGTAAGAAACAGATTGTTTGAGTTTCTCTCTTAACACACTGAAATTGCTTGTCAAATCCCACGGGACAAGACCCCTTCTCTCCTAGCAGACTTTAGGTGAACAAAGCTTAGGTGGTCAACGTTTATATCTCAATAATTTTAAAATCTGTATTCTTTGGTGCATTATGCTTCCCCCCAAATGACTGACACATTTCTTTACATGTCAGTATCTTTAATCAAGGGCTGCTCTCACTTGGGCACCAAGGGTCTTTGGTGTGCTTTGTACATCTCACCTCTCATCCTTCACTCAACAAATGTTTACTGAGCATCCCAACATTTGCTAGGCATCACTGTGACCTCTTTGCTGGGAATCCACAAGGTTCAATACATAGCACTGCTCTTGAATTAGCGGAGAAGTATGGCGAGAGCAGATGGAGAAACAAAATGCGTATGAGATTAGACAATGTAGTAAAAGTCTTCAATAAAATGTTAGCATATAGGTTATTACTGAAAAATTCCATGACTCTTACTCAAGGAGTGGCTCAGTGGAGGGAGGGTGGGGTCTGGAGAGCCCCTGGGCTTCTCAGGTTGTTGTCTTGCACCAGTTCGTTCCAGTGGAGCAGGAAAGAGAGTCCACATCTCTCTTCCCACTTGAGAACCTCAGCTAAAAGGCTCTCTCCAGGTCACCTTTTCTTCCTCTCCTGAAAAAGAGCAAAGAAAGGCAATGAAGAAAATCAGGGGTATGATGCTAAAACACTTTTCTCCCTGTGGAAGGAAAAAAGTCAGATATCTGAACTCTGAGGATGCCCCTGTGGTCTCAAAGGACATCTGCTCCTGGCTTCAAAGTCGTTCCCAGCTCCTAATCACTGTGTTTTGAGATGTCATTTGGGCCTCTGGGGGGCAGTATAGATTTTGCCCTGGTTGACATTGAAATGGGGTGGAGGAGCATATTAATTAAATTAACTCCGAGGTCACTCTATACCCAGGGCTGAAAATTCATTCCTAATTCTATTTCCTCTTCCAAATTATGTCTAGCCATATTTTCTAGTATAGTCCACTAGAGATAATGCAATAAAATTAAATGACAACATTAAGATAGTTGCAATAATAAAATGTCAAGAAAATAGAGATACCCTAAATTGAATATAAACATCTTCACATTATCAAATTCCTGGGGACAAATTAGTCTAGAAATTACATTGTTTTGCAAGTTCAGGTAAAAAGGAATTAAAGTCAGACAGAAAATTTGCTTGCCCATGCGAATTAAAAGTCTAGTGGAATCAGAATTCTCCCTCGTTTCTTACTTTGTTCACTTTTAGCCAAGGATGGTCTTTTTGGGTGGGACTGAGTTTCTTTCATCAGGTGTCACTGGAATGATGATGATGATTTATGGGACCTGGGGAGACAAATGCCGATCTCTGATGAGGCTCACATTCAAAAGACTCCAAAGTTATTAGGCAGTAATGGTTACTAGTACGTGTCCCTCCCTACCCCCCGCATTTAGAAAGCAAGGTGATCCCCAGCCCCGCCGGCAGTTATTCCAGACAAAGCTTTGTTTTTAGCAGTGTCTAATGCAGCTCAGGTCCAGAGCAGACGCTCAGTGCTACTAGGGAGGGTGACCATAAGTCCCACTTCTCTAGGACAGTCCTACTGCATGGATCTTATCTGCAAGTAATAATTGATAGTAACCAGTTTCACTTTCAAAATTGCCTTATTTGGAAAATAAATTATATGATCATCTTGTTGAGGAAGGAAATGTAGATTACAGATTTACCATGAAGTCACTCGATTTATGCCAGTTATCCGGAGTCTACCGTTTGTAATGAATGCAGCAAAATGGAACAAAATCTTGAAGCAGGAGGTTAATTTGGGTAAAATGCTCTTACCATATTTAGGGGTGGTGGGTGTGGGCTCCAGCTACTTACACTGTATCCACTCCCTGGGAGCAGATTTGAGACACTATTTCCTTCTTATTCAGTTTAGAAATTTGTGGTGGTGGCAGATTCACTGGGATTTATTTAAGGTTTCTTTCTTTCCCTCCAAATACTCTTTTCATTTTTAAATATTCTTTCCCCTGTGCACTCAGTACGAGTGTTCAGTAATAACAGTAGAAATGTGGAACCTCGGTAATGACTGTAACGCAGAATAGGACTTGCACTTTAAAAGCAGCAAATATGGTCTGCCTATAATGTCTAACTGACCTGTATTGCAAAAGACTATTCTTTATCTGTGTTTGTCTTATATGTGACTGTGTAGGAAAATCTGGGGTGGTTTAGTTGGGGGAAAGCTGGATAAGTTGTACTTGGAGCTCATGGAACCTGCTAAGGGCTCAGCACTCAGCCTTATCTTGCTGGGTCCTTGTGGCCAGCGTCCCATGGAGGTCATCTTTTGCACCAGTGCTTGGCTAAGCACCTCCATGTTCTTGCCTGTACCATGGCTGGCATCTTTGTTGAGGCTCAGCTTTCCACACTGTTACTTTCCTGATGCCAAATTACCCCAGAAACTTTGGTAAGGATTTTGCTAAGCCTCTAGTTTACTGTCTTGGTTTTGCCCTTGGGCCTCCTGCAAACTACCCTTATCTGTGGACCATGGGCCCTCAAGCTGCAGACACCCAGCAGGGCAGAAAGCCCAGAGCCCCAGCAGAGGTGACACAGTAAAAAGCCAAATGCCTAATGATGTGCTGGTAAATATTTAACAACCAGCTGTCAGGGGAAAGAAAACTTCAAACCTGATTTATGTTTGTCTATTTTTGTGGACAATTTTAGTTCGTGCTTTTTGTGTTCTAGCTAAGAAATCTTTGCCTAATCTATTGCAAAGACTACCTTTTCTCCATTGATTTGCTTTGTACTTTCATCAAAAATAAACTTCCCATATACGCATGGGTCTGTTTCTGGGCATACTATTTTGTTACATCGATCTGTATGTCGATCCTTATGCCAACACCACATTCCTGTGATTATTGTGGCTCTGTAGTAAATGTTGAAATCAAATAGTATGAGTTTTCCAAATTTCTTTAAAAATAGTGCAGATTCTTCTAGGGCTTTTGTTTTCCTAATTTTAGAATCTATTTGTCTTTACTCCTTTTTTTAATTTTGTTTTGTTCTGTTTGTTTCTTAAAACTCCCTGAATAGTGTTCCAGAAGACTGGAGTCGAAACTCATCTTCTCCTGAAATGCTGGTCAGGGCCTGACCTTGTGGCTTGTTTCCTGGAGGAGGATAATTGTGAGCTCATGCTCCTAATTAAGGTAGGGGGCAATCTCCCAAGAAAGAAAGGCAGGAAGAGGGAGGGCTGGTGGGTAGTCACATGGATGCTTAAAGCTAACTTCTAGAGTCAGGCCAGTTTTCACAAAGCACAGGCCCAGGCAGGCCTCCCTTCAGCCCTAGGAATGCATCTTGTTCCAAAGAGATGAAGAGAGGGAAGGGTCTCAGCTATGTATGTGCTTTGGTCATTTCCTCCTAAATTCACTGATCACTTATTACCTGGAGGGATGAAAAATAGGTGAGGGGATGGAAAGAGAACAAGAAAGTGTGGTAATGACAGCTGTCACGACGTGGGAGAACACACCAAGAGTGGGGAAGCTGCATTTGCTCCACCAACACCAACTTAACCCATTAGCATTGAGAGGGCAGCCTTATTTCCCATTTCCATGTGCATAGGGCAACCTGGAACTTCTTCTTATGCGTCTTGCAAAACAAGATCTTGATTTTTGTGGGGTAGGAAGTGGATGTCTTTTTTTGAGACAGAGTCTCACTTTGTCACCCCTCACAGCAAAATCATACTCCTGGGCTCAAGTGATTCTCTTGCCTCAGCCTCAGGAATAGCTGGGATTTAGGCACTTGCCACAACACGGGGTTATTTTTAGAGGCAAGATCTTGCTCTAGCTCAGGCTGGTCTTGAACTTGTGAGCTTAGGCTACCAGCTTACCTTGGCCTCCCAGAGTACTGGGATTACAAGCATGAGCCACCGCACGGGCCAGGGAAGGGATATCTTTGGAGAAAGAAATGAAATTGGTGGTGGTTTGTAGGAGATACTACAGAGAATTTTTTTGTAGAAATGGGTTGGGTCTTGGTATATTGACCAGGCTGGTCTTGAAGTTCTGGACTCAATTATCTTACCTCAGTCTCTTAAAGTGCTGGGATAATAGGTGTGAGCCACCACACCCAGAGTGTAACAAAAGCCCATTTTATTTGATCTGTATTCAGCTGACTTTATAAGTCATTGCCACACAGGAGGAGCTCCACATTTTTTAAAGAATTTTTTAAAAATAAAGCTTAGCTATGAAATAGCTATGAAATACCAAAACTGATTTTTGAGCAAGTGCACCGACTTCTACTTCCAAAAGAGGGAGTGGTCATTGTAGGTTCATCACCTTATCCCAAATCAGTTTCATTTCTCAAAACAGCTCTTCCAGTAGCTTCTGGCTTCTGGTGGGTGCCTGGTGTGTTTCTTCTCAGTTCCTCTGCAGCATTACTGTTCCTCTGGGAGGGTGCCAATGCCTGGGCCAGGGTGCTGCCGCTGTGGGTCCCATAGCTGGTCTTGGTGGCACAAGGTTGACTCCCAGCTGCACTGGATGGTGTTTACACTGAACTTTCTCTTCTTGGTCTTTGAGTTTCCCTTGAAGACTTCCAAAAGAATTGTTTTCTTGAAAACTTCTCTTTCAATTTCAGAAGCGTCCTCTCTTTCGTATAAACTGTTGACAAAGTCTTTCTCTTCCCTCACCCAACCGTACTTCCCTAAAGGACATGGACTGTTCTCTTCAAATAGATCCTGGAGTTCCATCAGTTTCTAAAAAGACTTATTCTTCTTAGATGAGACACTCTGCTATAGTAAATTTCATTTTTCTTCTTATTCTTAACATAGAGAACCTCTAATGAATTTTAAGCTGGTTGATTTGTTGACAATTTATTTTTCTACAACAGCTTATTCCCACTAAGAATGGTACCTCCACAAGGCATTTACATTTTAACCCTCATCACAAGTTGAAACAAAAGACCATTTCTTGTTCTAATGTTTTTAAGTGGCCCAGAGGTGTACCTGTTTGCCAAACAGGCCTGAAAAACTCAGGTTCATCTCCTGTTTATGTAGGTTTTGGCTTCTACTTTTTCGTACAACATGAGAAATTTGGGGGACATCAGAGATGAAACAGGGAAAAAAGAATAAACATAGTATTTTTGGAGGTGTTTACTGTAGACTGAGAAATGATAGCCTACCTTTGGTGTTTACCAAGTGCCAGATTCTGAGCTAAATTCTTTTAAATTAATTTCTCTTTTCCTGTTTTATTTTTCTCCATATAATTTATTATTCTCTCAAGTCATACTATCTACTTTTATTTATTTATTTTTGTTGTCCATCTCTCCAGAGTGTAAACTCCATGAGGGCAGGGAGTATTGTCTTTTAAATCTTTTATATTCTTAGTTCCTAGCTAATGAGAGTCACTCAAGAAATACTTGTTGCATTACTAAATCTCTCATCTCATGCACTGAGTATTACAACTGGTTGTGTGTGTGAGAGAACAGGGGCTTAGACAGGCTTTGTAACTTGTCCAAAGCCATAAATTTGATAAATGGAAGAACCAAGAATTGAAGCCAAGTTTTGACTCCTGAATCTCTAGTTGAGCCACCGTATTCATTGCGTCTCATCACTTTCCATCCTGACAGCACTATGTCTGTGAAGTAGACACTCTTAGTTTATAGATGAGAAAATTGAAGCCCACATAGGTCAAGTAACCCGATTCAGGTCACACAGCTGGCATATAAGGAAGAGAGTTGTTGAACTCAGATTTTTTTTTTCTTCAAGTTCATGCACTTTTCTCTGTTGGTTGAGAGGCATTAAAAGTAACTTTGGTTACAAATTTCAGGCTCAGTTTATGATGGCATTCAGAATAGTATACACTCAAGTTTGGCAGAAAACATGGGGTTCAAATCAGAGATGGGAGAGCGCTGTGTTTCATGACACAGAATACAGTTTCTTTAGGGGGTCCCCTCTTTCTGGGGAGTGTTTCAGATAATAAAGAGGCTGTAAGTTCTGCTTACCTACGCATTACCACTTGTGGCAGAACACAGACTTTCCCCTCTACAGTTAGTGCCACCAAAGATGGATTTGTTTGCTGTCTATTTACCCAGGTGATAAATCACCAATTTG
This sequence comes from Galagoides demidoff, assembly GCA_963574575.1. Lineage (NCBI taxonomy): Eukaryota > Metazoa > Chordata > Mammalia > Primates > Galagidae > Galagoides > Galagoides demidoff. Next base: position 65,443 of record CAUYQV010043852.1, on the reverse strand, counting down.
AGTCCCTCTGGGAAGGCTGTGCCTTAAGCGGCCAGAGTCACGAAGGTTCCATAAAAATGATGGGAGAAGTCACTCAAAGCCCTCCAAGTGCCCTGAAGGCACTAAGGATGAATGCTCTGAATTCCAGTTGTGTACTACTGTCAGTGTGGGAGGATAAATACCAACTGCTGCTAAAATCCACCTGCCTACCTTCCAGCAGACAAAAGCTCTTTAGAGAAGATGGTGTTTAAGGAGTTAATAATGTTTAGAAATCCCCAGACCTGCCAGAATAATGAATGCAGCTAATAAACATTCTAATTAGTTAACCTGTAAAAAAAAAAAAAAATCTTTGCCACTATAGAGTGGGCATTTTCATATTACCCTGAATGTAAACATTACCTTATCATACACTGCTGTTTAAATGTTACTCTATATCTTTTCTTGGGTTTAGACGCTGTTATTGACTATGCAAAAAGCAGCAAAAAAGGACTTAATAAAAAGTGACAGCAGGCAGCTCTCCTTGCCGGCAGAGATTAAGTGCTTAGCTCTTGGCATTTCAATTACCTAAAACTAATGGAATAAATATTTTACACTATTATTGCCTTTTGGGGGGTAAAGCACTCCCAGGAAAAAATATACATGAAATGGGATTCTGTTCTTTTCTTAATGAAATAATTGAAAATGGATTTAGTATCTGAATGTGATCATTAAAAAAATAATGGTACTAGAATGGTATCAGCATGAAGAGATCAGGACATAATTTCTTGTGTGTGTGGCCTTAGCTGCCATCATTTTGCCTCCAGTATAACTTTAAAATAATGCCTTCTAACTATATCCATAAAACCACTTTAGCTGAGCTCAGATTATTTTACAATGGCATAAATTTATTAGGGTAATTTTTTTAAAACATGAGGCTAGTCAAGAATTTCCATCCTTAGGGAATATTGTATTTTAAGTGTCATGGGGGTTGAGGTACTGGTAAGTTTATTTTTTGAGTCAGCTCTCAGTGATCTCGGTTTTGTGCTCTTTCTTGTTCCCTGGTTCACTTAAGGCAGGAAACACAAATAAGCAACAGCTGCCGGGACGTGTGCATTTTCTTCAATGGAATGATATCTCGTTATCGCCTCCTGTGGGGGCTTCCTCGCAAAGATAATAATGGTTCTTCTCCATTAATATAAAATAGTAGGGCCCAAAGATAAATCACACACTGCTAATTTCAGTGTTGGATGTCTTTGGAGGTAGGAAAATGGTCTATTTTCCCCTTAGGTATGTCATCATTTTCACTCATGCTAATAAAAATAATGTCAAACTTGAAGCTGCAAATGGCTTGCATACTCTATAATGTCACATTATCTCTTATGGGGCCCATTAGTTTATAGCAATTGTTTATAGAGTTTATAATAATGTGTGTGTTTGTGTGCTTGTGTGGCCAAATGAGTTACTCTATGCACATGGTATTTTCAAGAGAGATCCTGATAGAGACCATGGATTTACATATTTTTTGTATCAGTGCCAATAGCAGATTATTTATTTATTGAAATGCATCTATGTGTATGACAAAATACTTATTACTTCAGAAGAATGTACTTGCTATGTTATCTGGTTTTTTTTTTTTAACTGAAGATTTATATATCATGGCAAATATGGGTGGAATGAGAATTTGCTTTGAAATTAATTATCTGAAGAGATTGCTTGAACTCAAAAAACTACATATGTGTTAGAAGAAATAAAAGATTTGCTCGACACTGAAACACTGTGCAAAAATTTTGTTACCCAAGTATTTATTAAATTACTGGATATGATATCATTGTGCGATTTTTATTTTTCATTATTTACTTATTTATATGTATATTTATTTTTGAGACAGAGTCTTACTTTGTCACCCTCAGTAGGGTGCCATGGCATAACTCACAGCAACCTCAAACTCTTGGGCTCAAGAGATTCTTTTGCCTCAACCTCCCAAGTAGCTGGAACTACAGGAACCCATCACAATGCCTGGCTATTTTTAGAAGTGGGTCTTGCTCTGTCTCAAGCTGGTCTGCAACTTGTGAGCTCAGGCGAGCCACCCACCTCAGCCTCCCAGGGTGCTTAGGATTCCAGGTATGAGCCACCCACGGCTGGCATTATTGTGAAATTTTTAATGTACAGATTAAAAACAGTCAATGTGACCCTGGATTGTGGCATCACCACAGATCACTTGCCTGGAATTAGAGCCAGAATCTAAGTCTTGATAATCTAGAAATCTAATCCATCATTATGTCTGTTGAATTTGCTTGCTACATCTGTACACTTCTGTCAATTTAATTCAAACCACTGTTATCCCTCTTCTAAGTTGTTGCAAGAAATAATCTTAGCTATTGCTGTTCTAGAATCATTTCTCAACACAATAGCTAAAATGATCAGTGAAAGATTGAAAGCCAATTTTCTAATTCCCTTGCTCACACCCTCTAGTGCAGTGGTCCTCAATATTCCTAATGCCATTACTCATGTTGTGGTGACCCTCAACCATAAAATTATTTTCGTTGCTACTTCATAACTGTAATTTTGCTACTGTTGTAAATTGTAATGTAAATATCTGATATTCAGGATGGTCTTAAGCGATCACTGTTAAAGGGTCATTTGAACCCCAAAGGGGTTGCAACCCACAGGTTGAGGACTGCTGATCTAGTGGCTTCCTATTACTCCAAAAATTGGATCCAACCCCTTATCCTCCCACAAGGACCTTCCCACTGCTTTCATTACCTCATTCCTATCGCACTCCCCCTCATTCTCTGGAAGCAGCTGGCCGCCTTGTTAACTATACCTGGAATGGTCTGCTCCTGGCCTTGGAAAACCATCATTCCCCGCTTCTCTGCATTGTCTCAGTTCAGGTCCCGTCTCTTGACACACAGTTTTAGCATACTTCCTCTTAGAACTTTTCAATATCTGATATTTTATTAATTAACTTACTCATTTTCACACTTCCACTACTGAGTTCCATAATGCAATCACCTCACCTGTTTTATCCACTATTCTCTACCCAGTTCCGAGAGCGCTGATACTCTGTTGGTTCTCAATTTATATTTACTGAATGAATGAATGACTGGTTCTGAAATGTCTCCTAGAAATCTGGAGATTGTTAAAATACTTGAGTGCAGTACAATCCCTTCCTAACTCACATAATTAGAATATACTTTCTTCTTTGACATGTTGACTTGAATGATTACCTAGAAAATATTTTCATCTAATTTATAGTGGCTAATAACAAAATAAATGAGAATGATATGAGAATATTTTGTGATATTCAGGTGAATAAAATTTGTTTATTTTTAGTGATATGAACTATAACTTCTTCTGAATGTGCTCTAGATTACCATATAAACAAGATACATCGGATGTGTTTTATCTCAAAGCTTCCCCCTGGACCTCACTGACTGGATTCACTTTTTATTATGTCACATTAATTGGGCTCATAGGATCCAAGTTGTGCCCAAGAGTGAATCCCAATATCCTCCTACCCATGGTGGAACCACACCATAGATGCAGACCTCCTCTTTTTCTCCTTGTCTGTATTTATAAGCTAGGTACTTAGGCACTGAGATGTCTGTTCTTTCTTTCATTTTTTTCAAGGTCAGGGCTGTCTTCCCAGGACCTCCTTCCTACTCTTTGCTCTAAGCTTGAATAACTCCCACTTGTTTCCAGAAATGTCCCTCATATGTGTTTTCGCGCGTGGAGCAGCTGGTAGCTTTTACAACAGTTGATGCTTCTCATTCAATGCTGAGCATATGGGTTGGAGTGTCCTTCTAAAAATTGAATGTCTGGGTTTTCAGAAGTTCCAGGAAATCTGTAACGCAAGGCAGAAGCACAGACTCTCTGTGAAGAATGAAGGAAAAAGATGGGGTCTCATATAAGAAGTTTTAGGAAATGTCTGTCTGGATAAAGTGCTTGAGAAAAAAAAATGAGGATTTTGAAATAAGACTTTATTTTAAGCCTATGGAAAATCTATAGCTAGTGTGGGAAGTGCGACAGGGTTTTGATAAGAATTGCCTGGTGGGTCCCATCCTAATATATGTTGAGTGAAACAAGTGCTGATGCCAAGTGCATTATTGACGTATCCACTTAGGAGTTCCTAAGGACTCTCTCCCCAGATTCAATGAGTAAGAAATGCTCTGTCTCCAGATGGTTCTCTTGACCTGATTATCTGAACCTGTGGTTGCACCTGGGTCTCTGCATCAAGGTATGTCAAAGTCTGTTGTCTGCTTTCCTGTTTTATTTCATACTGACCCATAGTCTCACAGGATTTGCTAAAAATTCTTGCATATTTTCAAAGGATTTATCAACATTAAAACATATATAAACTATCAGTCACAAAACCACGTGGTACTGGAATAATAATGACTGCAGATAACATGGAACAAGACGCAGATTCTAGAAAATGTTCCAAGAATATTTGAGAAGTCAGCATTTTAAATAGTGGAGAAAAGATGGATTATTCAATAACTAATGCTGGAGTAAGTGGCTAGACATTGATAAAAAGCTGAGACTGTAAAATAACTCTAAATGAATAGTTTAAATTTAAAAATTATACCATATAAATGCTGCATGAAAATATGGATTTTTGGTTGTTGGGTAGGTAAAGAATGCCTTTTCAAGTATAGCACCCTGGCTAGAAACCACAAAAGAAAAGAATGATTGATTTGACTACTTAAAATGATAAATGTTTACATAGAAAAAAATCATGAAGCAAAGTTTAAAGAATAAAAAAGTGAGGAAAATGTTTGTAGGGTGGATGAAGATTAATATCTCTAAGATAGTTTTAAAGACCCCTTCAAAACATTGAGAAAAATACTAATATACCCACAGGAAAAATGTACAAAAGGATGTGAACAAGTAATTCACAATAGGATCAACAAAAATGACCAATAAATATGAAAATTTATTGATCATTCCAGATATTCTATGAAAGCAACAGCAGGTTTTTCTTCATTTATTAGATTTACATATAGAATATTGCTAACACAACATGTAAAGAAAATACAGGAAAAGAGACACTCTAATTCACTGTTAGTCGGGTACAAATTGGTACACTATTTCTCAAGGGCACCAAAAATAAAATATTGGAATCCTTTTTGACCCAGCAATTCAACTTCTAGGAAGTTGACTTAGGAAAATAATGATTCATATGTCAAAAGATATACTAAATGATGATCATTTTAGCATTGCTTGTAATATTGGCAAAGAAAGCAAGATTCATTTTCAGTGTCCATTGATAAGGAAACAAATAATTATGATTTATGTTTATTATAGAATAGTATGCAGCCATTAAGAAGGATGTCAATCTAAATTAATTGACATAGAAAAGACAGCCACAATGTATCATTGAATGAAAAATTTGGCTGCCCAATGGCACATATAACATGATAGTATTTATTTAAAAATATACACATATATACTTTTCTGATCAATATGATCCATTGTATGGGTTTGTTGTTCAAAATAAGGTGTCATATCTCTTTTTAAATTTTCAAATCAAAAGATCCAAATCTCCAGTCTGCCTCTAACCTTTCTTCTTCCTAAGGGCTCCCTCTTCTGCAATGGTCTATGATGGTCCTAGCAAGTTACTAAGTTGCTTTTTTATGCCCACAGGTCTGTTCAGACTACTTTTGGTTCACAGTTGGAGCTAGACCTCAGCTGTGTTCCCTTGATGCTGGAGACCACCACAAATAGCATTGAGAGCACAGGTGGTCCTCTGATGAATCAGGGAGGAATATTCCTGCTGAGCCAATTCTGTGCACACTTCACCATGGGCCTGCTTCTCAGGGTTTCAGCTTTATAGATTGTGCCCCTCCTATATCCTTCCCTCCCCTGTCCCAGACACTTTTCTGGGGAACAAAACATTTTTGTTGGAGTCCAGTGTCACCAATCATAGGCCTTAGTTCCTGGAAATGCCCACTGATCTGGTTTTGTCCTTCCCTATCCCTAGCAGAATTTCTTTCCAGGGATTTTTTTCTTTTTTCTTTTTGTCAAATCGTATGTCAAACCCAATGCATTTCTTTCAATCTTACTGAAAGAGTTAGCTTTGAAAAATTTCTTTCAGAGGTTTCTATATTCCATGTATAGCACTGTCCCCCATGTATCTCCACAATATTCAAACTCAGGGTATCAGTGGTATGTTTGGCAAAGAACAAATTAAGATTCAAGTTTTGCTTGATGCCTCCCACCTCCACTGTGGGAGAAGAGGCATTGGAAACAGTGAGAGGGAATGGGAGTTATTTAGGGAGGCATTTTCACCAAAATTTCAACTGTGTTATTTCTAGGTGATAAAATTTTAGGTGATTTGTCTGTAATGTATTTTTTATAAATTTTAGTTTAAAGAAAAATAAGCATGAGACATCTTAAAAATAAGGATAAAGCTACTTATTTTTAGAAAAGAATCAATTTCTCAAATCTCTTTGTGCAAACTCTTTCTACATGAGCTTAGACAAGTCATTCTGCATTTTTAGGCCTCCTTAACCTATATGTAAAATGGAAGGGTATGATTACTTACCTTTAGCTTAAAAAATGTTTTCTTACTTCTCCAAGAGAAATAATTCACAACAGTGTAAATAGGACAGAGAATTCAGAGGTAGATGATATTTTACAGAGGAAGTAGCAGAGGTTTGGAGGAGGTAAGTAAGTTCCTAACAGTGGCCGAGGTGATTAGGGGAAAGCTAGCATTGCACCCAAGTGCTTTAACCTCCCTATCCTCTAGTTCAGAGACACTACATTTTACCTCCTTCTGTACCTGTGTGGTTGTGGTTTTTTTTCTTTTTTTACTTTATTTAAATTTTAATTTAATTTATTTATTTAATTAATTTTTTTGAAACAGAGTCTCACTATATCACCGTAGGTAGAGTGCCATGATGTTATCATAGCTCACAGATTGAGCTCAAGTGATCCTCTTGTCTCAGTTTTATTTTTGCAAGTAGAAATGGGCTCTCACTCTTGCTCAGGCTGGTCTTGAACTTCTCAGCTCAAGCAATCCACCTCTCCCAGAGTGGTAGGATTACAGACATGAGCCACTGCACCTGGCCTCTTTTTTCACTTAAAAAAATGAGAAGTTTATAAGAAAGTCTTTAAGCGCCATCTCTGCTTTAAAATTCAATGACCTTTGAAAAAATTAATGACTTAGAAGGCACATGAGGCAACAGCTTGGAATGTGTCGGCGCCGCTGACGCTATTGACTTAAATGATCACATTCAGTTGGAGCTACTTCAGAATAAGAGTTCTCATTTACCAACTGCAGAGATTTGTTTTCTTTATTTGTCCAGTTAAAAGAAATGGGAAAAGTGAGTCCAGCTCCTCACTCTTCAAGGGAGCTCTTATTTCCTTCCACTGCCTATTAGGGAATAGCTATAGGTTTTTCATTGCTATTACTTCAGAGACATTTCTAAGGCATATTTTACCAAAATTGTTTCGACAAACCCTTCAGCCCTCATGGAAATCATTAGCTCACTCTGCTCTTTTGCTTGCACTGTCCTTTTTCACCCTTCTGCCCTGAGAACACATTTGACTGAGATGGTTTGATTTGTCTGTCATTTCCTTTCTTCATTTCACTCATATCCTTCACCAGTATTTTCTTTCCAGGAAGATTTGTTGAGGGCATTCTTTGGGTCTGTAGTTTTCAACAGAATTCATTCAAACTCTTTTTCATCTTAATAGTGGATTTCCCTCCAACATGCATAATCATTAAATATTAAAACATAGAGTTTGAACTTTTCTAAAGCAAAATCCCGAAAAAATCACCACAGTATTAGGATTGGAAATCAGAAGTTTGTCTTCAAGAGGAAACACATTGCTTGCTCAGGACAGTTGATCCAGATGCAGTTGTTATGGTCTGAATGTTTGTGCCAACTTCCCCACCCCCAATTCATATATTAAAATCCTAACCCCCAAAGTGATGGTATTAAGAGGAGAACCCTTATTCGGAGGTGATTAAGTCATGAGGATAAACCAGTTATGAATGGGTTTAGCACCGCAGTCCGAGACTCCAGAGAGATCTCTCACTCCTTCTATCATGGAAGGGCACAGCAGAAAGGCAGTCTGTGAACCGGGAAGTGGCCCTCACCAGACCCAAAGTCTGCAGGTGCCTTGACCTTGAATTTCCCAGGCTTCAAAACTGTGAGAAATAACTTTCTGTTCTTTATAAGCCACCTAGTTTATAGCCCTCTGTTATAGCAGCTTGAATGTACTAAATTTGGATCCCAGTTCTGTGCTCTCCCCTCCCTCCATACCACCTTCTTCTTTCCTTCCTTCTTTCTTCCTTCAATTATTTAACATTTTAAATTATGTAAGACTGATTAGTGTAGAATGGAAATGCCCGTTTGGAGGACCCTACACTCCTGCTCTGCTCTTTAGTTGTAGCCAGTAACGTTTTACTGAGTGTCTTTACTAACCTAACCATTTTTTATACATGACATATATAAATATATATCATATAAAATATATGATATATATATCTCACATAGAGTTTTATTTTTGCATTAAGTTGGATTGTGATATATGTATAATTTTGTGACTTAAAAAAATAAGCCCTGGATATATTTTTGGATAAATATAGATAGATCCACTTATTCTTTTGAATGCATCCATGAGTACCATAATATATCCAGCCATTTTCCTATTAATAGATGTTTAGCCTCTTTTCAGTTTTCTCTATAAAAGCAATGCTACAATAAATATTCTTTAACTACATGTGCAAGTATCTTCTTGAAATTGTGCTGGATCTACTTTATGGACTTTGTCAGAATTGCTAAGCCAGAGTTTCCTGCTGGGTGCTAGTGTGACCTTCTAGGAAGAAAGCCTGCCACTTGGCTGTGTTCTTATTGGCCCCAGAGGCAAGTGTTAAATAATGCCAAACAGGGACACGGAGAAGCTGGTGGATAAACTATGCTCCATCTACCTGATGGGCCCCTGCCAGACAGAGTGTTCCAAATGCCCCCTCAGGACATGGGCTGTGCATTTGAGCAACCAGATGCGCTTTCTGATACGGTCACGGCCAGATTCATAATACATGTGCAGCACTTTGTATTTGCTTTCTGTCCTAATTGTGCTCGCTGCCTTTTTTAATCTTTCTATTCTAGCTTCCTGGCAATTGGACCCCTCATAAAGCATCATATGTAAATTTCCCTCAGCCTTTGTTTTCTAGAAAATTTGGGCTTAAAGAAAAATATATTCTAAAAATCATTCTTATTAGGTCAAAGGGTATGTGAGCGTCTTCCACTCTACTTTTTAATTGGGCATATTCAATTATAAACATTTAGATGTCTTTGCTTTTATTTTTATTAATTATTAACATTTCTATCATAAGAACTATGTTATTACTGTGCATATTATACAGTATATACTGTAAAGTAATATTATATTATGAGCATTCAATGGTAGTAAAGAACCTCTGTGTGTTTGTATGTGTAGGTATTAATGTTACATGAAATCTTTATAAGTGAAGACTCCCAGTGCTTTAATTTTGTAGCTAAATAAAACTAACCCTGAATTGGTTCTTTATTTTTCTCTGAATTACACCATAAAGCACTTATTGCTCCCCACAGAAGCCATCTCTCAGAAAATATGAAGTAGCTCAAAGAGCATCATTAGGTCACCCATTTTTGTTGTTGCTGAAAGGATTTTATACAGCATGAACTTGTATAACTTTATGACAAGGAGATGACTTGATTATCTTTCACCCAAGTTTTGGCTTACTATACAAAGAATAGAAGAAAGTAAAGAATGTTCTGCATCTATTTAGTGTCCCAGGAGAGAGTGGCTGAAGGTAAGGTAAGAGGTGCATAGAATCTAGAAGAAACAGAATCTCTCAAAACTCAGGGAACTAAGTCTTAACTCTAGTTTGTTAGCTCAGCAGCAATCCTAACCCAGGCCCACATTTGTAGCTCCCTCCTAGCCACAGGGATCATATTTCTCACTCTACCACATCTTCCACTTGGCCTGCCAGAGTCTAGGAGTCCGTCTGTGCACACATTTTCAAATGGGCATATGTTATTCAGAACACTCCATTTTCTGTGATAATGTTGGGAGCAGCAGATAACACTTATATCTTGGATTGGCATCTGTGACTTGCTGGGTCAGTACACCCACTTACTTGCTCAGCCATTAATATGGAGTTAGGTTCATAAAGGAAAGTTCTATTGCACTATGAAAGGAAGGTCCATTTTATGTCTTTTCATTCATTCATGGTAGCTATTTTTCTGAGCTGGTTATACTGGCAGGACCCCTGAGGCTTAGCTAAGCAGAGTATTTTCCTGGAGAGTTGCCAAGGAACAAATCCCTATTTAGGTTAGAAAAGTCAAAAAGGGAAGTATAAAGTTAGGTGACTATATGAAAATTATGTTGGCATTCCATGTTTGCCTAAATTGGGAAAATGGACTCCTCAAATCAGTGTTCTCAGCCAACTTTGAGTATGGGGTCTCAACATAGATGCAAGAGGAAGGGAGATTTTTAATGGAATGAATGGAGATGCTTCAGCTATGCTTACACCATGTTTCCCTGAAAATAAGATTAACACAAAAAATAAGCCCTAGCAGGATTTCTATGCATTTGTTAAATATAAGTCCTACCCCAATAATAAGACCTAGTGATGGGCATTTGTTAAATATAAGCCCTACCCTGATAATAAGACCTAGTGATGCCCATTTTGGTGTGGAGAGGAAGATATCTCCTGAAAATAAGCCCTAGTGTGTCTTCTTGAGAAAAAATAAATATAAGACAGTGTCAGATTTTTGGGTAAATACAGTAGTTGCTAGCGAGCCAGATACACCTGTGTTGTCCTGAAGTGCGGAGCACATGGATTTGCAAAGTAGAAACCTCATTTGAATTCTAATTAGATTAAAGATAATGATGTAGCCAGGCCAATTTTATCCTGTAATTGGGAAAACAAGGGCTTTGTCCAGTAGACATCAACTGAGGTTCACTATTTTGAAGTACTTTATTAAAGAAGAAGCACATTTATTTAACCACTATCATCCTGGACACCTGGACACCTTGCCTTGAATCCAGAGTGTTACCACTCCTCAAATTGCAGCTTCCTGTTGGTGACTTAAGGAGCCAGAATCTGTAGCAAAGGAAGGGGTTTTACATGCTCAGAGGGCCTCCCATGACTCAGCATTCTGTCTGTGACCACTTCTAATTTCTGAAATAAACACAAACTTTGCAGTAAATACTTAAGAAAATGCTTTTATTTTTCTCAAAATAGCTCATGAACAGAGTTGCAGAAAATAGAAAAGTGTACAAGGTCTTATGATGGAAAACAACTTTCTCCTTTGAGGTATTAGAGTCTGTTTGACTACTATAGAATCATTATATGTAATATGTAACTTGGATGTGTGTATTTTCAGAGTCTTACTTAACAAAATGTGCTAAATTAAAGATAACTGCTGATTGTTTGACATGTGTGTGTCCGTGATCATATTTCTTCCCCTTAAATATGGTGGAGCTCTGTGACAGTTCTAACTGAACATGGCAGATGTGACTCTGTGTCTGTTTTAGGACCCAGACCTTAGGAAGCTATGAGTTTCTTCCAGTTTTTTGGAATACTTCCTTGTAGAACCCAGCTGTCATGCAGTGAGAAAACTCAATTACCCCAGTGGAGATACTCACATAAAAGGAACTAAGCCTCTCAATCAATGCTCTAGCGAGCTTCCAGCTAGCAGCCACCCCTAGCTTGCAGTCCTGGGAGGGAACCATCTGGGAGTGGGTACTCCGGCTCCACATAAACTACCCCAGCTACTTCCTTGTGGAGAAGCAGCATTGCCCAGCCAAGCCTGCCCAATTCCTGACCCACAGAATTGTGAGATATAACAAAACAGTGGCTGTTTTAAGCCACAGGACTTTGGGGATAACTTATTATTCAGCAATAAATAGCCACAGCAGGCATTTTGATAAAATGGAAGAACACAGACCGTGGAGAGTTAAGGTCCCAGTTTCAAATTCTGGTTCCAACATTTAATAGTTATGTGACTTTGGAGATAACTATTAAATCCCTTTGAACCTTACAGAAAAGTTTTCTGATCTATAAAATGGCAATAATAATATATTTGTTAATGGCAGTGGTAAGGCTTAGCAATAAAACATTTGAAGTGACTATTACATTTTCTGGAAGAGGATAACTCAACATAGAAACAGTTATGGATTATCAGTTAACCCACATTTTTGGACCTTCTTCTTCTCAAGAAGTTTTTTTTTCAGACTATGGTATTGCTGAAGGGAATATCCTTTTTGAAAATCAATTCAGCACAGTGATTCAAAGTTTTAATATGTTTACATATCTTTCATCAAGTAGTTTCATTGTATGACTTTATTCTAAGGAAATAGTCCCAATCCCAGGCCATAACATACTAAATCTCTATCTGTGAAATATAATGTTTATGTAGTTTCCTGATCTCTGTGCATCACTTAAAACAATTCTGTATATATATTCTTTTGAAGTGCGTCACTGTGTTTGGTCAGCACACCAACCAGGGTTTTGGAAGGCAATGGCTGAGCTTAACCTCCTCAGTGTAACACCAACCCAATGCACTTGCTTAGAAAATATCAACAACAATTAGGAAGATGATGTACATATAAAAGAATTTAATGAGGAAGTATAGCTTTTGAAGAGTGTGCATTATTCAACAAGTATTTTTTGAATACCAGTGAAGTGCTGAACTCTGGGTAAGATGTGGGAGAACAGAGATAAAACCACAGCCTCTGTGCTTGTCTGGAGTCTAAGGAGTGGCCATTCTGGGCAGAGCTAACCCTTCTCATACATTCTATAAAAGTCTTCACCTGCAAGTCTTCACTGTTGCACTCTTTCTTCTGAGGGCAGTCTCCTCATTGTACCTGTCAAAGCATTTTGCATGACTTGAACTTGAGCTCTACCTCTGACGGGCAGTCTTCTCTGAATCAACACTACATAATTTCTAGCTCCTCTGTCTCCTCATAGCACTGACTTCTTGAAGCGCTTGTCTTCTCAACTGTGGCCACTCTATATGGTTACTTTTCTTTGTAAATGTCTGTGTATCATTTCCACAATTAGATTGAAAATTATTCATCAGTGCATCTCAAACATGTTTATTGTGCACATATGAAATACCTGGGGGCCTTATTGAAATGCAGATTCTGAGCACATAGATCTTGAGTAAAATCTTAGATTCCTGACAGCTAACAAGCTCCCAGTGCTGGATCTTAGTAAAATCTTAGATTCCTCACAGCTAATAAGCTCTTAGACCACACTCTGGGCAGCAAACAGCAATGTTGTAGAGGGCAGGGACTGCCATATTTCTCCAGAACCTTAGACAGTGCCTTAGAAATAAAAAGGCTTGGATAGATACAGTAGAACCTTTGTAAGTTGACCACCAAGGGTCTGTAACAAATTGGTTGCCATATGGAGGTGGTCAATATAATGAACTAGGCCTCTTGTACTGATACATACATGTGGGGCAGGTCCAGTTTATGAAAATTAGGTCAACATAGGGAGGCCATCAATGTACAGAGGTGGTCAACTATGAAGATCCTTCTATATTTCTGGTGGTGTGGCACAAAGGAAAGATTATGGACCTTGAGCAATACTGACCTAGGTTACATTACTTTTTATCAGTTTCTTCACTTAATGATCTGAATGTGAGCATTTTATTCATTTATAAACAATCTTGCAGACTTTTGTATAGTCAAAATTAGACTGTGTATTTTAAAGCACTTGGAATAGTAATTGTATGTAGCAAGGAACTGACAAATAAGAGATATTTCCTGCTAATGACACTGCAGGAAATCTAGGCTTTTTCAGACTGAAAGATTGATTCTCTGGAGTTGTTCTTGATAATTGCAAAGCAAATACCTTAAGAGAAAAGAAAGTACTAACATAATAATTGGCTTGATTTTTAAAGATTATTATGTTTAAAATCATGCCAAATGAAAATACTCCACGTGTAGCCACTTGTTGCTTCTAGTCTAGTCTCTCACTGATATGAAGTACCTTAAAGCAATTAAAGCCAATTAATAATATTGAGGGAGACAGCAGTATCACTATCCCTGCTAGGATGGTTCCAAATCAGCTTGTTTGGTGGAGGTAGTGTCTACTTACTCTCTAGCTGAAGGCCTGGAAAATGTCCTCAGTGACATGACTCAGAAGGTAAACACCAGGAGAGTTGGCATGCAGCATTCAGTGCTCCAATAATTGCATTAGAAAAGGCATTGTATGCTGAAGAAAGCCTCATGCTATACTTCCTGCATCAGCTCCTCTCATCCACAGGCAGAAAAAGTGGTTGCTGTATCTTCCAGGTTTTGATAGTCTGTATGTAGCATTTCAGCTGGGAGGGATTAGCCATTTTCCCTATTTGGATTATATTTCTGAACAGCAAAATAATTGGTGAAGAAAATTATCTAAAAAGATGTTTTTTAAAAAGAGGCATAGCTAATAAATGAGAAGAAATGATTAAAATAGAAAACCACATTTGAAGGCTCCGTGCTGGTAGGACAGAGCCTACATACACCGACGGTGGTTGGTTCGAATGTAGCCTGGGCCAGTTAAACGACAATGACAACTCCAACAACAGCAACAACAACAACAACAACAAAATAGCTGGGTGTTGTGGTGGGCACCTATAGTCCCAGCTACTTGGGAGGCTGAGGAAAGAGAATCATGTAAGCCCAAGAGTTTGAGGTTACTGTGAGCTGTGATGCCACAGCACTCTACCAAGGGCAACATAGTGAGACTCTGTCTCAAAAAAAAAAAAAAAACAAACACCCAAAAAACAAAAAACCCTCCACATTTGCAAACTTTAATGGAACTAGAAGAAGGTCATCAATATTTGCTAAAATCATCAGATAAGAAACATGAAATATGAAATTTTATAATAGGTGGGTCAGACTGATATGATCTGAATTCACTAATTAATCTCTCCATCAATAACAGAGAGACAAATGGGACATTATTTTTCTTTTGATGTAAGACAAGAGGAAGCACGCAGAAACACTAAAAGTGTTTAAAAAGAAAAAAAAAAGACTAGATTTATTTAGGCCACTAGATTTAACTCCCAGTTTACAGAAAATATCATGGATAGACAGTCCTGTTAAATGACATCATAATACTTTATTCAGCCTAATGCAAATATTCCACAAAGCCAATGATTTAGTTGCTTCAAAACCAAAAAATATCAATAGGACACATGAAAAAGGAGAATTGTTATATATTGAGAGAGATTTACAATACACATAATCTAAATGCAATGTGTGGACCTTATTTGGATCCTGATTCAAACAAATTAATTTTACAACTATTTTAAATAATTAGGGAACATTCAACTTGCACTAAATATTAAGATGCTAAAAAGGAATTATTGTTAATTTTACCATAAATCTGTTGGAGTCATCATGTTTTAAAAAAGTATTGATCTGTTGCATTGGGTTATTGACTGGACCATTTATTGATAAAAGATAGCTACCTTTATCAGGAATCAATGACATGCAAACTAAAAGAAGTAAAATACCTCACCTGCAATATTAGGAAAAATTAAAATGTTTGTACTGACAATTAGAAGCAAAACTGGGAATAAATTAAAATTCATGCATTTGATAGGTGTTTAAATAGTAGAACTATTTTCAGAGCAGTTTAGTGATATTTAGCTAAGTTAAAGTTGCATGTTCTCTATTTCAGGATCCAAGAATTTCCAGGATTCTCTCTCTGGTTCTGTGAGTCAGCTGATCCAGGCTGTGTGGACCATGGTACCCCCTGCTATGGAGTCTGCTGGGCTTTGCTCCTCATTTAGATTTGATTTATTCCATGTTTTAAAATATTTTTTTTTATTAACAGACTATTTTTTAGGACAGTCTTAGATTTATAGAAATAGTAGCAAGAGTCCCTGTATATCACTCTCCCCGTACATTGCTTCCCCTATTATTATATTAGCATAATATAGTTGATACAGTTAATGAGCCAATATTGACACAATGCTATTAACTGATGTCCACAGTTGTCCGATTTCCTTATGTTCTAGCTATTGTCTATTTTCTGTTCCATAATCCCATCTGGGATATTGCATTACATTTAGTTGAAATGTCTCTTTAGCCTTTACTTAGTACAGATACGCTTCACTATACATATAAATAGATGTAGATATTTGTATGAGTCCAAGCTCACCTTGTCACCTTTCTGCCCATCCCAGAGTCGACTATTTCTCTACAAAGCCCTGTTTTCTTATTGGAAAATAGACTTAGAAACCAAGGTCTGGGTGCTAGGGTGCTCGTTGCTCCTGTGGTGTCATTTTTGTAGGTTTTCTCAGCAGACAGAACAATGAGATTTATCAAATATTTATCAAATATTTCTATATATATTGAGTGTTTTTATATGAAGTCAGCATGAGTTGTTACTAATGTCTCTAACAGTACATTATGTCCTGGGTCACTCTGGATGGTTCTCCCTGCTTATTTGTAACCTCCAGTTTGAACAGTGAGAGCCACCACTCACCATTGTTTACTGAGTTGTTCATTTCCAGGATACCTGCACAGTGGTGTGGTGCTGGTGTGCCTGAGCCACCATCCACCATTCTTTTACTTAACTGTTCATTTCTAGAATACATATACGGCAGTGTAATGCTTGTGTGCAGTTTCTTTTTCCTTTAGTTTTAACAGAAATAAGTCATTTCCAAAGCTACTTAGGTCAACACATTTCTCCCAATGTTATTCAGTGAGGTTGTTTTATATAGTTGCATCACAATAAGATTCTCTTGTCACACTCTGCATTTGTTCTTAGGATTCCCCAAGCTCCCAAATGACTTTTTCAAAATTGCATACATTGAGCCTCAGTTTGTATGTCGTCAAGGTCTATGAGTTTTGATAAATGTGTAATGTCATATACTACCGTTATAGTATTACACAGAATAGTTTCAGCACCCTGAAAATTCCCTCTGCTTTTCTCCTTCCCTCCCTCTAAACTCCTAGCAACCGCTGCACATTTTATTGTTCCTATGGTTTTGCCCTTGCCTGAATGTTATATTGTGGCGTCTTTCACTTAGCAATAGGCATTTAGGTTTCTCTGCGTCTTTTTATAGCTTGATAATTTGTTTCTTTTTGCCAGTGAAGAGTATTCAATTGTATGATGTATTTTGGTTTGTTTATCCATTCACTCAGTGAAAAACAGATTGGTTGTTTCCAGTTTGGGGTTATTAATGAATACAACTGTTATAAGCATTTGTGTGCAGACAAATTTTCATCCATTTGTATAAACAATAGGAGCACAATTATTGGATTGCATGGTAATACTATATTTATCTGTGCAACAAACTGCCAAACTGCCTTCCAAAGTGGCCATAGCATTTTTCATTGCCACCAGCAATGAATGAGAGTTATTACTTATCTGCATCCTTGTAAACACTTGGTATTATCATTTTTTTATAAAAAAATTACCTATTCTACTAGGTGTGTAAAGGATATCTCATCACTATTTTAATTTTCAATTCCCTAATGATAAAAGATATTAAGAATCTTTTAATGTGCTTATTTGTTATCTTGATATCTTCTTTGCAGAGGTATGTACTCAGGTATTTTAGTCATTTTAAAACTGAGTTATTTATTTAATTGTTATTATTAAGTGTTAAGAATTCCTTGTATAGTTTGGATGTCAGTCTTTATTAGACATGTATTTTGAAAATATCCTCCCGGTCTGTGGCTTATCTTCTCAGTCTCTCAACATTTATTTTATTTTAGTTTTTTGCTTTTGGGGCTAGAGATAAGGGATGGTCAGAGACCTGCGATTGTTCTTATTTTTGAAATATTTTCATCAAACTGGTTAACATAGTCTTTATGTCATTTTCTTAGTTATTGTGCTAAGACATTTATATTCTACTCTTAGAACGATTCACTTATACCCTTGTAAGATAAATCATAGAAGTGATCCCTCCAATCCCCCTCCCTCCACCCATCTCCCTGTGATTGTTCTAATAGCAGTGGCAGAGCTGAGAGAAAGTACGTCCACCTTTGTAATCACATGGAAAGTCCCTGACTATGTTAAATTGATGTTTCATTGAGCAAAGAGAGTCACAAGGTCAAATTCTACATTAATCAAATGAGGTACTATATACAAGTGGGGGATGGGAAAGAATAAATGCTTCTTTGGACAGCATTATAATCTGCTATCTCATGGATGAACCTAAAATGGCTTTCTACTACCTTATTTTATGGTTTGTTTAGTGTTGGGTAATTCTTCAGCCTCTCTGAAAGATCCTAACCTCAGATATCAATGAAAACTGTATTTCCTTATTTGCATAAATTCCCAGAAATAAATGTGATATGTTTAGACCTTCCCCAACATATTCCTCCTTGAGTCCAATTCAGTGAAAAAAGGCTTCTTTCTCTCCAATAGTAATTTTTTTTTCTGAGTTTACAATTTGTAATTTTCTTCTATAATAATTTTCACAATTGTCTAATGATTTTATAATGGATTGGTTGCTTGCTATCAGTTTTTTAAAAAGTTAAGGCTCTTCCAGTCATCTGTTGTTTATCCAAATTATTATTTTTTTAAAGTGGCTCAGTCCTTGTGTATTTGAAAATGATGCCTTCTCCTTCAGACTTGAAAAACAGCCTGGATGCTGTAACTTTTTGGATCACATTGTTTTGCCCTGCTGACCTGGTAGAAGTTGCTTCCTCAACATTGTTATTGTGGTCGTGGAGGTTACTGTTAAAGTTGTTCCATGTTCTGTTTTAAAAACTAAAACTCTACAGCAGATCAGTCTTTCTCTTCTCAATTCCAGTAATTCTTCAAAAGTGACCAATGCTATTAGTTTTGTGTGTTACCATTCAAGACTATCTCATGTCTTTAGTTATATAAAGAGTACACACACACACACACACACACACACACACACACACACACGTTTATTATTCCAGTTCTCCCAGCGTTAACATCTCTATGGAAAACTCTGAGATCAACTTTTTTTTGAATAGAACTAAATTTTCCCATAGTTGCCTCCTTCAGGAATCTTTAATCTTTGATTTTGGTAACATCTTTAAAAGTGTATGTTGCACTGTTAATCATTTTCTGGATTTTTTCTGGGACATTTTGCTTACATACATGTAAAGATAGAAGAAAATATGTTCCAAAATAAGGTAGAAGAATAATTTCTTGAAAGAAACTACAAAGTCAAATTGACTTTTACTTCAGAAAATGTTTCTTTTACTATATCTTTACTACAAAAATATCTATTATATGCATATTGTATCTTGTGTTCTACAAATATTTTTCTTCCTGTAATTATTATAAACTTTTTTCCCAATTTTACTTTTTTCAAGTTAGTTATCTAAAATCTGATCGTAGTGTCCTTGGGTATTTTCACAGATTCAATTCTATTCCTTATTATTTATGATTTATTTTATTTCCTTATATCTTCCAACTAAGATCTGCTAGCTTAGTATTCATTTCCTTATTACACATTATATATATATGTATATATATATTTGTTTATCTTTTATTTATATTCTTGTTTCCAAGAGGTCATATTTCATATAATTTATATAATTCCATAAGGATAGTTTTAAATTTTCCTCTTCTTAGTATGATCTTGAAGAGTAGGCTTTGTAGGCTTTTTGTTTTTTATATTATTTTTCTTCATTTAATTTTTTTTTTTACCTAAACTGAATCCTTATTTATTATTATTATTTTTTTTGAGACAGAGCCTCTAGCTGTTGCCCTGGAATTCTGGGCTTCAGCAATTCTCTTGCTTCAGCCTCCCAAGTAGCTGGGACTACAGGAATCTACCACAACGCCTGGCTATTTTTTGGTTGTAGTTGTCATTGCTGTTTGGCAGGCCCAGGCTGGACTTGAACCCATCAGTTCTTGGGTATGTGGCTGCCTCCTTAGCCACTTGAGCTACAGGTGCTGAGCCAGAATCCTCATGTTTTATACATTATATTTGTGGGGGCTTATTTGAGGACTAACTGTTGTCTATTTGTTTATTTTTTATTTATGAAGACAGAGTCTCACTTTGTCACCATTGGTAGAGTGCTGTGGCATCATAGCTCACAGGAACCTCAAATTCTTGGGCTCAAGTGATCCCCTTGCCTCAGTTTCTCATTTTTAGTAAAGACAGGGTCTCACTCTTGCTCAGGCTGGTCTTGAACTCATAAGCTCAAGCAATCCACCCACCTTGGCCTCCCAGAGTGCTAGGATTACAGGCACGAGCCACTGCACCTGATTGCTAGCTGTTGTCTAGAATACATATGATAAAGGCTGGAGAAATGAATTAGCCGAAGGGTAGGCTAATTCAGGAGTATTGTTTCCAAACATCTTCTCACCAACCCTGCCCCAAGGGTCTATCTGCTCCGTGCTCTCAGAGTGCTGTTATCTCCCCTCTGAGGAAGTAGAGTCTCTGTACGGATAGTTGAGTACTATATGTCACAGAATTCTCTCTCTCTCTCTCTTGTATTCTTTGTGTTTATTTTTCTCAGTTGATAGCGGCAAAACAGAAAACTGATCCAGCCACCTCAGAATCTGGCCCTTTGAGAAGACAAAGACAGCATGCCTGCTTATTTCTTCATTTATGCCTTTCCCCTAATCTTCAGGACAAGAATTCAGGGTTGGGGCAATAGTTCCTTCAAACTTCTGACCTTACAGTCTTAAAGAAGGAATTCCACTTTGTATTCTTTCAGTCCTTGCTACGTAATATTGAAAATTTCTTGTCATGTGAGAACATAAAGGTACATGTTATTATGTTGTGACTCTGGGTCTTTCATAAATTTGATATAAATTTAACATATGGGTTGTAGACATTTTCTAACTTTAATGAAGATGAGATTTTTCTCTCTCTTTCTCTCATTGTGATTTTACGTGGTGGTAGATGTGTCTTTCTTTCACCATTTCTAACCAGATGTCTCTCTGAGTTTTGAAATTTGCGTTTCTAATTTTAAGAGTTAAAAATATTCTATATTAAATACTTGGAAAAATCATTAAAACGTAGAGCTAAATAATAAATACATGAATAAACAACCAACCAAATAAATAACATGCCTCATTATCTACTTAGATAGACTAGGTAACTAACTGAATACTTCAGCATATATACACGGCCATCCAAGTCACAGAAAGCTCTATGGACAAGAAGCCTATTTAATTTTGTAACCCATTTAACCAAATATTTAATTGTTCACCTGACGACCAAAAAACCCCCCATAAAATATAGCCAGATTCAAAAGGATTAGTTGATAAATTAAGATATATTGGTCTAAGACATATTATTTAGTACTCACTAAAAAAGAACAACTAAAAAAGATAAAAGTGGTTGCCTCAGGTTTGAGGATGGTGGAGAAGAGGTCAGGTAGAGGATTTTTTTAATCTAATATTTTCTTGAACATTTGATTTTTTTTTCATTTTAACTCTTTTTCTTTATTTTAATAGATTTAGGAGCTACCAGTGGTTTTTTGGTACATGGATGAATAGTGGTGAAGTCAGAGCTTTCACTGTGCCTATCACCTAAATAGTGTACATTCTACATGATACACTGTGTAGAGTAAATATACTTTATACTTTCTCCCTTCTGAGCCTTCAAAGTCTATGTTCCTTATACCAATCGGTATGACCACG
The DNA here is from genome assembly GCA_963574575.1 of Galagoides demidoff. Lineage (NCBI taxonomy): Eukaryota > Metazoa > Chordata > Mammalia > Primates > Galagidae > Galagoides > Galagoides demidoff. The sequence continues at coordinate 43,887 of CAUYQV010043852.1, read as the reverse complement.
TATACTTATTATGTAGCTCCTACTTATAAGTGAGTGCATGTAGTGTTTGTTTTTCTATTCCTGAGATACTTAAGATTATGACCTTCAGTTCCATCCAAGCTGCTAGGAAATATATTGTTTCATTCTTTTTTATGACTGAGTAGTATTCCATGGTATGTATATCTGTGTGTGTATACACACACACACCCCCCATTTTCTTTATCTACTCATCAGTTGATGGGTTGATTCCCTATCTTTGCAAGTGTGAATTGTGCTTTGGTAAACATAAATGCATATGTCTTTTTTATTCATGACTTTCCTTTGGGTATGTTTTCCCAATGGTATGCTTGCTGAATTGAATGGTGGGGATACTTTAATTCTCTGAGGGATTTCCATATTTTTTTCCATAGAGGTTGTACTAATCTACACTCCTCCCAATAGTGTGCAAATGTCACTTTTTCACTGCATCTGCCCTGACATCTACTGATTTTTGACTTTTTAGTAATGGCTATTCTGACAGGGTGATGTGATATCTCATTGTGGTTTTAAGTTGCCTCTCCCTGATAATTAGTGATGTTGAGTATTTTTTCATATGATTGCTGCCCATTTTTATATCTTCTTTTGCAAAATTTCTGTTCATGTTTTTGTCCACCTTTTAAAGAAGTTATTTGTTTTTGTAGAATTCTGAATATTGTCCTTTTTCAGGCGTGTAGTTTGCAAGTATTTTCTCCAGTTCTGTAGGATGTCTATTTACTTGGTTATTTCTTTTACTGAGCAGAAATTCTTTAGTTTACTTAAGTCTCATTCATTTATTTTTATTTTTTGTGGTATTTGCTTTTTGGATCTTAGTCACAAATTCTTTGTCTAGCCCATTATTCAGAAGAGATAATTTTTCAATATGTCAGGTCTTACATTTAAGTCTTTAATCCATGTGGAGTTAATATTTGCACATGGTGGGAGGCAGAGATCATGTTTCATTCTTTTGCACGTGTGTATCCAATTTTCCCAGCACTATTTGTTAAATAGGTAGACCTTTCTCCAGTGTATTTTTCTGTCTGCTTTGTTAAAGATCAGTGTGTTGTAAGTGTGTGGTTTTATTTCTGTGTTCTCTTGTCTATTCCACTGATCTATTTATTGTCCTTTAAATTAGTACCATACTATTTTAGTTAATATAGTCTTGTAGTATAATTTGAAGTCAGGTAATGTGATATCCCCAAATTTGTTCTTTTGGCTTAAGGTTTCTTTGGTTATTCAGGCTCTTTTCTGTTCCATACGAAATTTTGGATTGTTTTTTCCACTTCTGTGAAATATGACACGTGTATTTTGATGGGAATTACATTGAATCTGTAAATCACTTGGGGAAGTATGGACATTTTAACAATATTGATTCTTTTAAATCATGAGTGTGCAATATTCTTCCATTGATTTGTATCATGAATTGTTTCTTTTTATTTTTTTGCAGTTTTGCTTGGGGCCGGTGTCCTACTCCTTCATGAATTATTTCTTTCATCAGTATTTTGTAGTTTTCTTTGTAGAGATCTTCCACCTCCTTAGTTAATTATATTCCTAGGTAATTTTTTTTTTTGCAGCTATCATAAATGGTATTAAGTTCTTGATTTGATTCTTTTCTTGGCTTTTATTAGTAAATAGAAAAGTTGCTGATTTGTGTGCCCACTTTCATCACTTCTATTTAACATAATATTGAAAATACTAGCCAGATTAATCAGGATAGGATTTCTAGAGAAGAACTAAAGGACATCCAAATTGGAAAATTCTGTTTGTTGATGATTTGTTTTTATATCTAGAAAACCCTAAAAACTCCTCCAAAAGTCTCCTAGAATTCATAAAAAAAATTCAATAAAGTTTCAGCTTACAAAATTAAAGAATTCGTTTTTTTAACCATACAAATGGGTTATTATTTCTTCTTATGAAAAATAATAAGAAATTAAAATAAATTAGATGTTACTGAAAGTAGGTATATGTTTTGGTACAAAATTCTTTACATTTTGTTAAATGCTTTTCTTATCATAGTTTTTAATTTTCAAATACTAAATCATGTTATATAAATTAAATACAGAATAATAGTTCTATTTCTATTTGGTTATGTATTTAAACATCAACATTTCTTGGCTGCAGGTACACAGTGCCTTATTTCCCTAATGTCTTCCAATTCTTGTGTCCTGCATCACATGTACTAGGTCTCATGTCTGGTTTTGTAAGCAAAAGTACCCAAATTGGTTATGAGGTTACATGTACTTCACCTTCTGTTTCTTGTGGAGTCTTTTGGGATACACAGAAAGCATCCTTATTCCCGTGTTGTCCCTGTTTCTGAATTTGCACTGGGGTTTTTCAGAGACTTCCTACTGCTTCTCTCAACATCCCAGAGTAAGCACGCCCCTTGTGCTGTCCTTTGTCACCCAGCTGGAGGACTTCTGACTGTGGAGGGATAAGCAAGCAGAGGCAAGTGATGCACTTTCCAGGTCCTGATATCAGGCGAGCTTTTGAGTCTCCTTGGACAAAATTTTCCTCATCTACATATACAGGATGTCAAACTGAGTAAGGGGTAAGGTCTATTAGGAATACAAAATGGTGAGATTCTACAAAAGGGTGGGAATAATGTCATTTATGTCACACACTCTGAATTATCCAAGCAGTGATGTCAGATTATTTAAGGCCATTATCTCCCACCTCTGTTTGGCAAATGCATGTAAGAATCCACACAGAAGTCCGTCTGTGGAAGTTTTAATTGAGGACTGCAATGGATGTGGATGTCACTGAAGAGAGAAAGCATGGAAACAAGATAATTTGGCTGCTATGTATGTATCAATTTTGAAATATAAAGATGTGAGAGTTCTTGGGTGTTGCTTGAGTTAAATAAATGAGAGTTTCATCCCTCAAATCCAATTTCTTTAAACACTTGGAGAGACTCCAAGCTGTATGCTAAATAAAATCCCTAAAAATCTAATAAAACAAACACATGCACACACAAAAACACTTGCTTAACCTCCCCTTCATTTCATGAGCGTCATAATTAGAGCGAGGTATGCATAATGAGGAGCTCTGCAAGGTCAGCTCCATCATAAAAGCAGGAGAAATTGAATCCCTGGTCCCTGCAAGACCCAGAGCAGGAGGCTGAGGCCATCTCTCCATGGGTTTAGAGAATTCATATATTCCTTTGATCAGAATTTTAAGTTCAAAGGATTCCAAAAGCAAAATAACACAAAACAATTTAACCCCCCCGAAGGTATTTGCATTGCACTTGTTGCGTACCCTTTATTATCTTTACTTCATCTTCTCACAAAGCATGTGAGGCAGATGCAGCAAGGATCACTTCCCCCGTTTGGTAGATGAGTGGCTGAGACACAGAGAGATTGTTTGACTTGCTAACAACACACAGCAGTTCTTTGCAGAGATAGAACTGGAACTTGAAGTTTCATGCCTTCTCGCTTTGTTGCTCCTGGAATTCAATCACACAGGTGGCTCCAGGAGACAAGAGGTGTTACGGACTTTGTGTGGGGCCTTGGTTGCCTTTCTCTCTGTATTGCAGGCCTTGGCTGGGTGTTATTTCTGTCAATGATTCCTGCAATGAGGAATTAAAAATTACAGTTACCAAGCACTGTGTTTGGAAAAAATGTAGCCTATGGAGTCTGCAAAATTTTCCAAGTGAGGCTGGCAAATTTAATCCTATTTTCATTTTTCCAGGCTTTTGTTCTTCAGTTTCATTTCTTCCGTGTATATTCAAACAAGATAGCACTATTGGCATTAACGTGAGTAAAATGTGCTAAGATTTGTCTTCCTAAGCAAATGGCAGAACCCCAGCCATCACTGCACATTGCTTGAATTCAAAGATATTTTAAAATCAGTTTCTAGTCATGTATTCTCTACATGCAGGGCACATATTTGTTTTATTTTCTCTTTTTCCTCAATTATTTTATGTTGGCTTTGAGGCTCAGGAGTCGTAACACTATTGCATGATTAATTTTGTTCCTCTATTATGATGGAGCTTTTGTGAAATTAACTGTGCTGTTTCCTTCCCAGTAATGTCCTCTGATGAATATTTTATTTTTCTCGATTGCTGTGTGGTCTGCCTTGCTTGATATTTTGAGGTACATTTTCAAATAACAAGAGCCTTTGCCCCCACGGAGCACTGTTCGTTTGTAGTCACTTCAGAAGTCAGCCAGGAAAGCTCTTCCTTCTAAGAGCACAGACTATGCCCGATCTTCACACCCACAGGGTAGGAACGAGACCTCCCTGACCCCCCAAAGGTCATATGTTAGAAATCACAATGGCTTCAGCACAGAAAAGGGGACATAATTGCATCCCACCATCATGAAGATGTGTTACCAAGCCAGTCGGGTTTCATACCCCTCTGAGACTATAAAAATTGTGTGAGTTTCCTGTTTATTCTCCCATGAGCACAGAGTTGGCTCTTGATTATTCGATATGGAATCTCTCCTGGCAGCTCTGAGGGCTGTGCAGCTGCCTGTTTTTCTAAGGCAGACAGAAGTTCAGCAGAAAGAAAAAACCCCACAGAGAAGGAGTGACAGGTGCAGGTGCAAGGCGAGAGAAAGGGGGAAATGGAGCAGCTACTAATTGTCAGATGCTGTGCTTGGTGCTTTAAAAATATTATCTCTTTAATTGTCACAATTACCTGGTAATGGGGTTATGATCCTCAATCTATAAATAAGACCTCTGGAGCTCAGAGAGGTTAAGTAACGTGTCTGAGGAACCTGGTGTCTAGCATTCAAATATTTGTTGAATCAATGATGAGTGAGTAAATGTTATACAGACAGTCCAAGGATGAGGGGTCCCTCTTATCTCCATTTTATAAGAAAGCATATCTCCTGTGGCAGAGGAAAGACTTAGTAGATTGCGTCCAGGAGCTTAGGAAATGAATTTGTGTGCATGAATGGCTGGCCAGATGAGGACGGTGATGTGTCCTCTAGCTTTCTAAGTGCAGACTTGGCAGCCCATAGTATTTGTACAAAGTCCTAGGTGCCCACTCTATGTCTGCCCACTCTACGTTCTGCTTCATTCTTGTTTTGTCAAAGCATCTTTGGGCAGGGCCTAGCATTAGCTGAGCTACTTGATGTGATCTCATTGTATAAGATCTTGTGTATGGCCATCAAGACTGAAAGCATCCCTCAAGGTTCTAAAAGTTTTCTGCCTTTTGGGACACTTAGAAGTAAGGTGAGAGGTAAAGAATCAAGAAATTTGGGGTTTGACAACAAAAATGGGATCCAAATTTAAATGACACAGGATGTGTCTGTCCGTCCTACTCATAAGCTCTAATTTCTTTTTCAAGCCATGTTTCTGCTAAACCTGTGGTTTTCCAAATTGTGCTGAAAGCAAATCCCACATCCCCTTTGAAATGATTTGGTTTCTGCACTCGAAACTTCTACTGTTGAGATGGTCTCAGGGCAAGCTGCTGAAAAATCTTTCCTCCCTGTGAATTAAATGCTCTTGGGCAGGAAGAAAGAGTGTGAGATTGCTGCTCCTGCTTGAAAGCAGGCAGGTATCTCCAGCCTCCATATCAAAGCCTTCAGTGCCCATGGTGATGTTAATAATGAATGACAAGTTCCTTGCAGACTTTCAATTCAGCAACATTGCTTTTCCTGTGGTTAGGTCAGCACTGGTGTATTTGGTTCTCGCATTTCAGATGTCTCCTGCCAAATGAATGCAAAAAGAATTAGCAGCACACGGTGCTTCTGCCTTGCTCCCTGTAAACAGTCTGTTAACTTAAGAAAACACTAAGAGTATTTTTTAAGTGAATCATGGTTATAAAAGTCTTTTTGAGAATTACTAATCTAAGTAACTCTAGAGTGGTCTTGAGCCCTCTTCTCTGGTATTGACGGGCCAATCAGATGGAACTGGGTGATGGAATTTGGGATAGTTTCCCAAGATGAACCTACAAATAGGAATTGGGTGGAATTCACCTTTCTGCCACAGCCCAGGGGAGATGACACAAGAACTCTTTCTAGTTTTTCTTCCTCTCCACTGACCCAGGCCAAGCCAAGCCCCTATCAGCTCTCATCTGACCGTGCAGAAATCTCCTAACTATTCTTCCTGATTCTATTCTTCCTTCCATTTAGGGGGCCATGATGATCTTTTAGACAAGTTCTAATTCATTTGACTCCTTGGTCGAAACCTTCTAGTGGCTTTCCCTTCTATTTGGCATAAAAACCAAAATCCTACCATGGCCTACAAAGCCCTGCAGCACCCCTGGTCTCCTGTGGTTGGTGCCCTGTGCTCTTACTGTTCTCTTGCAGACCCCAGGCCCAGTGGGCACGGCCCTCTGCTGCAGCCTCCGCACACTTTCAGTCCACTCTGCCTTCATTCTCTTCTTCCCTCGCTTTGCTTGTCTCACTTCTACTAATCCTTGAGGTCTCAGTTTAAAGTTTTCCCTGATTAAAATAATGAAAATATAAACTTACACTTAGCACTTAAGGTGAAGGCTGTTTGTTAGTGTGTTCTTAAGATGATGTTTTAGAAGTCTGCCTTCCCACTGGCTTATAAATTCCATTAAGCAAGGACTAAGTCTGTTTTATACCCCACTATATCCTTTGCACCTAATGGAGTGCCTGACAATTCAGAGATTCTATAAATACTTATTGAATCAATAAAAAACTGGCATCTTGGGCCATCTGTCAGTTTTACTTACCTTCATTTTTAAGACTACTATACAGGATGCCCTTGGATCAGAGGGTGCAGCTGCGGGTGCTCGCCACCTGCGGCCTCACTGGCATCTGTTACATGCCCTAGGGCAGGCTGAATTCTTATGATCTGACATAGACCCATTGCTCTATATCTGATATCCATGCTATTATACCGTCCTAGTAATCTGAGCCCTTGCTTAAAGTCAATTTCAATAGAATCCTTTAAAAATCCTTAATTTTAAGAAGCTAAACCATCCTGATAGGTCTTTCTTTAGAATGAATATCACTTTTTAAACACAGGACTCTTGAGAGTCAGCCCACACCTAATTCAACTTCTTCCTTTGGCTTATATAACTATAAAGTCTAAGTGGAAATATTTACAAATTAGTCTACATCAAAACTGTTGTGGATATTCCAATTTATAAGAACTCAGGACTTTGCAATTCCTCAAAGCCATAGCACTTAAAAATGTTTAATGATGTGCTTTGGAAATAAAAGTCTAAGTAGAAGTAGAAGGGTGTACCAACTGTACCTTCATCTAACGTTCCTCTCACAGCTCTCGTGTGGGAAGGCAACTATAATCCATTTCCCCATTTTTCCATGAAGAGATCTCATTCTAAATTTTGTGAAAATTTTTTAAATACATTTTACTATATTTTATCTTGATGAGAACACAACATAAGATATACCCTCGTAACAAATGTTTAAGTGTACAACACACTATTGTTGCGTGCGGTACAGTGCTGCCCAACAGATCTCCAGACCGTGTTCAGATTGTTTGGGAATTTATGCACATTAATTAGTCAAAAATTGCTATTTCTTCCCAGCCCTTGGTAATCAACATTCCACTCTTGGATGCCATAAATTTGATTATTTTAGATACTTCATGTTAGTGAAATCATGCAGTATTTGTCTTTCTGTGACTGGTTTATTTTACTTAGCAAAATATCCTCTCATTTTATCCATGCTGTGGCACCTGGCAGGATTCCCTTATTTTTTAAGTCTGTTAGTATTTTGTTGTGTGAATATACAGAGTTTTCTTCATCCATTCATTCAGTGATGGACATTTAGGCTCTTTCCATGTCCTGTCTATTGTGAACAGTCCTACAGTGAATGCAGGAGTTCTAGTATCTTTTAAGGATCCTGATTTCAATTCTTTAGGATACATACCCAGAAGATAGATTTGTCAAAACTTAAAATTGCTTTGTCCTTGACCTCCCACACTTCTCGCTTGATGTTGATTCTCTAGAGAAGCCCAGCTACACTTATTCCTGAATTATTTAACATTATTTTACAGATACTATAGTATGTTTAGGACCTATGCCACCAAATATACTGATTTTGTGGAAAAGAATTCATCAGCACCTGAATGCATCATAGGTAAGAGATAATTATACAGACCATTCCAAAATTCTACTTCAATACCCTTTTCTTAAAAATAATCCTCAACCTCTCATTAATACATGTTCTGTGTCTGATAGAAAAAAGCTCTCTGGCTCATCTGATGGCATTTTCTATTGCTGTAAACAAAATGTCAGTGAAAGGTGGAATCTCTTTTTGCCTTCCTTTTTTTTCAGGGGGGCAATTTATAAAATAAACATTGACTGACTTGGTCATTAGAGTTTAAACTATTACAGTGAAGACCTAAAGATTAAAAAGAGGGGTTTGATCAGAACTCCTGCAAGGTCAGAGTTGATATGCGAATGAGTATAGCTTTCTTACCTGTGATGAGGTCTTTACTGAAGACTATGGCTCTAGAAGATGCGTATACTATACAGTAGACTTTGGAAAACTGTCTCCTTTGGTGTTCTTCCAGTTTATTGCAAAGAAAATTATTTCTGAGTTTTGCTTTGTAAACTGAACTTTGCCAGACAAGTATGTATATTGAAGTGATGCATTTCCTGAGTGCCTAAATCTCTGTTCATTTTGAGGATTCAGTAGTCCTTACTCTGAAAACAAACCAACTCAATCAATGTGAACACCATGCCAAAAGAGATTACACTGAGATCAAATTCTTCTCCTCCTTTTTTCTCTCCTCCTCCTTATTTTCTTCTTTGTGGAAGAAGAGATGTGATTATTAGGGAAAATAATGAGGGCAGGGAATTTCCCTGTAGTCAAGCACTGAAGGCCTCACAAAAGTGTAAGACATCGTGTGGTGGTGACTTTCCTCAGGTCTGAGTTTGGAGAGGTCGACTACACGTTCTGTGACTGTACCAGGCATAGCTCTGTGCCTCACCCTCACTAGTTACTAGAAAACCCCAATGCAACAATAACACAGCCCACAACTCTCTTGGTGCCTGAAATCTACCATAAAATTTCATTATTTGGGGAAAAGTCAAGTTTCTTGATAGTCATTCTGGTTGCAGATGGCCTTCCTAGAAAAATCACAGCACATGTAGGAGAATATGTAGGAAGGTGTAGGGGGCAGGTTCTAGAATGGGATAAGAGTATATCTCAAGCTCCACCAGCCCTATTGGGAGAGGAGAGTGGGGAAGAGCAAAGAAGGATTATGCTGGTAGGTCGCAGATCCCTGAGGGGGAGCTGGAAGATGAGAATACACCAATGGCAAGGCCTGCCCCTTTCCTGGTCTCATTTACACCAAATACAGCTGCCTGTATACAAAAAGCTACTGTCACCCCTTTGGTGTCCCTAGAAATACTTTACCCAAACATGTTGCGAGAAGACACAGAGAAGAGAGATTATACCAATGTGAGGCAACTGAATTTTGATTTAACAGAGAATTTTATACACTACCAGATAATGAGAAATTTACTTTGCAAAATAGCAGTTTCCACTGAGGCTAAGGAGTTCCTGGGGTTGAATGGGCATTTTCTGGCCACGTGTGTGTAACTTCCAAAGCACCGTAAGAGACATAGAGAGCACAGATGGGCACGTGCCTCCCTGCCGCATCCTCTGAGCCAGACACAGACAGGGCAACTTGGAAAGAAAAGGCATACCCTGGGAGTGCAGGCCAAAAGGGAGATTTCATGCATTTTTCCCTTCCTCTGGCTATTCTTCATATTACTTCTGTGACTATTTAGAGACAATTACACTCCTATGCTGTATTTTGAGAGAGGATTTAAATCTACCAGCTCTGAACATGTCACAGCCGCCATTTGCTACTGCCACCCACCTATGGATTTCCTATAAGCAGAGTTCATTCATTGTGAAAATTAGATAATTGAAACAATCTGTCTGCTTCAGGCTGCTGGCTTTAGAGGTGATGCTTGCCTGTTGCCATGACAAGCAATTTGCAAAGTGAGATTTTAGCCACCATCACTCACTGAACAATGTGTTGTTGCCTTGTTCTTTCTATTAGGAAGAGAAGGACCCCCCCTTTGTTCCAAAATAAAATTAATCATTTATTTCTTTGTATTTGTTACACAAGATGACGAAACGAGCTCTTGCCAATCAGTCTTCCGTCTAGCTCTCTGTCTTCACACTGTGATCATCTCCCTCAGAAGACACGACGGTAAAGCGTGCCGTTCTGTCAGTGGTGCTCCCGGGGGTGCACTCAGGCATAGCTTCCAGACGGGGGGATATCGATGCTGGTGCAGATCCCGAGAGATTACATCAGAGCAGGTGGGAAATCCATCCTTCTTGTGGGATCACAAATTTGCATGTGGTATCCACAGTCCCGGATTCGTTACATTCCTTTACCTTTCCAATCCAAGAGAAAAGCCTTACAAGGAAAGGGACATGGGCTTGGGACAGTCCTCCTTTGACTTTTGTAGGGTTAAAAGCCAGAGAGGGCGGTAGAGGATGCCAGCTCCATGAGGTCTGGGACCCCGGTTGCTTTCCATCTCTACTTCATCCCCTCTGTCCAGGGGTGTGTGGTCCTTCAGATGCACTCAAGAAATAGCACTGAACAAATAATGAACACGTGAGCACATGAGTGAAAGAAAGGTTCTCTGCCATTCGCTTCAGACACAGACTCCACTGTTCATCTCTTTTCCTTTCTCAGAATTCCATCTCCATTTAAGCATAAATGCCTGAAAACTTTAAGTGGCATCTCTAAGGGGTGAGCAAAAATCCCTGAAGCCTGCTCCATGGAAGAAGGTTGTATGTCTATGTGAGTTTGTGAAATTGTGCGTGCTCGATTCTATTCTCGGTGATGGAACATAGTCACAGGAATACTAAATGCTTTTCCTGCAGTTTAAAAAATCTGGTTAACTTTGAGTAAAGTAACTTTTCCTAAACTTTATTAATTTATTTTTCTTTTTTTCATCTGGTAAGTAGTAACAGAACATCTACAATGTATCGGGAAATGGTTTAGGCACAGAGGAATTTGTGCTGTAGTGGGAAGGACAGAGAGCACACAAATAAAGGAACATTTAATTTACCAAATGGTGATAAGGGCCAGGGAGAATCGTGGAGGGAGGAAGGAGAGGGAAGGCTCTGGTGCGGAGTCACCACCACGTTCAGTCGAGGGGATGGTTGTTACTCTGAGGTCTGAAGCAAGGTGGAAGCTGCTGGGGAAGGTGTTCTGGGCAGGGGAGCAGCAGGTGGAAAGGCCCCGAGAAAGGAGCATGTCTGGAGCTCAGGAGAGGGCTGGGTAGAGGAGGGAGAAAAGAACAGTCAGGCAAAGATGGGGGAGGGGACCTGGTGGGGCAGGGGCCAGGTCATGGCTACCATATTTAATTTAACTACTAAATCATGTACCTGTTTCTTGGAGTATTATTCAATCTCTTGAAATGCTGACCGAGAAACGTTGTGACCACCTGGAACCTTCCTGTCCTCCTACACAGTAGATCACATAATTAAAAAAGAACAAGAAAGAAGGAAAAAAATGATCTTTCTCATCTACAAAAGGAGGCAAACGTTCTTTCAGAGTTATTTGGAGGATGAAATAAAAATAAATTATGTGGTTACTGGTCAAGCAACACTGCCATTCTTCTGCGTTCTGCCATTTTCCTGTCTCTTTTTGCCTCCCACGAGCCACATTGCCTGTTCCCCGTCCCCGAGCCTCTTATGTGTAAGCAGCACGTTCAAAATGCAGAGTTAGACCCGCCACAGCAGAGCAAGCGCTGAAGGGAGACAGATGAACAGCAACCTCAGCGGGCAGAAGGCAGGAGATGTCTCTAGTCGGAAAGAGGAGGGCAAACTAAAGCTTCCCACAGCGGAGGACTCAGTGCGGCGTCACACAGCCTGGCGCTTCCCGACCAGCTGGACACAGCCGGCGCAAGGTGCATGGGGTGAGGCGGGTCCTCGCCTTTCCAGAGGGACTTCTTGGGACTGCGAACGGCTGAGCTTTCTGGGGGATGAGTGGGCGGATGGTCGGGCATTTCTAACTTGAGGAACAGAAGAAAATGCTCTACCTGAAGACGTGGGGATGTAAAGATTCTAACAACCAAAGATTGGCGACTTCTTCTAAAATTAGTTTGTATGAGAGTTTGTTTCCTTAACACCTATTGGACTTGGCTAATCTGAGGGCTGTGAGAAGGCATCTCACTGATCCTTCGTGTTCTCCAGTTATTAGTTATTAGTGCCCTTGAACGTCTTGTCCTGTGTTTGTTGGAAACTGATGTTCAATGCACTGACGTTGATTGAGGTCCCTTACGTGTCTGTTCTCACGGGTTTCCTTTATTTCACTCTTTCTCTATGGGTGACAATTTTTATTGTTTACAGTCTTTTGGTATTACAAGCAATGTTTTGGTGAATAATCTATCCATGTTATCTCACACATGTTTAGGAATAGCTGTTGGATAAAGTTTTCTAAGAGTAAAATTGCTGGAGCCAAAGTATGTGTATTTATAGTAAGTTGTACAAAATCTATTTTTTTTTTCCTCAGTTTTTGGCCGGGACTGTGTTTGAACCTGCCACCTCCGGCATATGGGGCCAGTGCCCTAGGAAATCTGTTCTTTAGCAGGTAATAAAACACATATTATAATTTTTAAAAGGACCAAAGAAGTAAATAGCAAAAATTAAATTTTCAGTCAACCTCTTCTCACCTAGTCACACAGTTCCTAAAATATTGCTGCCAGTTTGTAAGGAATCTTTTAGAAAAATTCATAAACCAGGGCTTGCCAAAAAATGTATACACATTTTAAGCAAGGAAAAAATTCTATGAAAATTGTAACACTGACTATATACCAATAGCATCTGTTATCTTGTATACTGTATCTTGCACCTCTTATAATTGCAGAAGTCAAATGTGACTTGAGTGTTACAATTCCAATACAGTTTTTTTCCTTTCTTAACGTGTATACATTTTGGGCACCTCCTATGCACATAGAAGCAAATATGTGCACAGGAAAATTCCTTTTATTTAGGTGACACGTGTTTTCTTCTGCATTATAGCTCATAGGAAGGACATAGCTCCTGCTAGGACTTTGACTCCAGGATTCAGGGTGAGCGATTCTGTTAGGAACATTTCTTGATTCTTTTGTCTTTCAGTCTTAGCCATTCATGGGCATCATGATGGAGATCACTGATAAAATGATTATTTTATAAATTTTGATCTGCCTAAAACTTCACTCTGGCTATCTGTTTACGACCCTGTCCTGCTCTTGGTCAGATTTTTTTGAACTTGCTTCAGTCTGGATTGGTTGCTCTGTGTACTTGATACACCGAAGTGATCCTGGATTCTCTCTTCACCACCATCTTGTGGCTTCCTTTGTTCTTTCTCACGATATTTCCTGTTATGGCCCATTATGTTTTCTTTCTTAGTTTCCTTCCTTATTTTGGTGAAAAGTATCTTCTTTTAGTTTTCTGAAAAAGAAGGCTATCAGAGGTAAATACCTTGATATCTAATCAGTCAGAAAATATTTTTTGGTCTATTTTTGATCTTGATTGGTAGTTTGGCTGGGCATTGAATTCTATCCCAGGTATTATTGTTTTCTTTTTCATAATTTTGAAGACATTGATATGGCTTTCAATGTTGCTTTCATGTTGCTTCAAACATGAAGACCTTTTTTTTCTACCTTGAAGTGTTTACGATCTTGTAGTGTCTCCTATAAATTGAATGTCCAGAATATTATGCCTTGGTCTGTTATTCATTTTGCTTGGCTCTTCTGAGATTTGTCAATCTGAAAATTGTCCTTAGGTTTGAGAAGATTTCCTGAACTAGTTTATTCATGTTTCATCCTGGTCCATTTTCTCTTTTATCTTCCAGGAACTGATATAATTTAAATTTATTTTTATAGATTGGACCCTCAATTTTTTTTATCTTTTGTATATTAATTTATCCCTTCTTCTTTTTTTTTATCTTTGTTCCATTTTCTACAAATTTTTTCAAATTTTATTTTATTTTTTCATAAGCTTTCAATTTCTGCTACCGTGCTTTCAATTTCTAAAAGTTATTCTAACTTGTTCTCTGAATTTTCTTTCTTAGGACATCCTGTTTTTGCTTTATTTGCTTTGTAATTAAACATCATATCTCCTTTATCCTCTTCATAAGAAAAATAATCTCTAAGTTTCTACTTGGTCTGTGGGAGACCATTATTGAATAATGTGGAGTTGGGGAGATGATTTTAGAGATCAGATTGTTTTTTGAACCAATTTTAGCAGACCTCCCTCATTTTAATGCTCTCCCTTTCACTCCCAATTACATAGATATCTGATGCTGTCAGTTCCTGGGACTTTTGAGAATTATCTGGTATAAATTTGATTGATTCTCTACTTTCTTTTCTGTAGACTTTGGGCTTTATGTCTGTTCTCAGTTTTCCTTCTGAATTCTAAAATATTTTGGCTCTTACCACTTTTCCTATTCTCATTATCTTTGTGTTCATACCTTTAAATTACGGGAGCTTGAGGAAGGTGCTATGCATGAAGATCTGTGCCCTCCCTGCCCACCCAAAATTCTTCTGATAAAGCCCTAACCACCAATGTGATGGTAGTTGGAAGTGAGGCTTTGGGGAGGTAATTAGAGTCATTCGAACTGTGCCCCGATGGTAAGATTAGTGTTTTTATAAGAAGAGGAAGAGCAACCAGGGCTCTCTCCACCATGGGAGCACACAGTGAGCAGACTGCTATCTGTAAGCCAGGAAGAGGGCCTTACTGAGAACCCATCTCCAGCTCTTGATCTTGGACTTCCCAGACTTACAGTCCTTCCAGACTTTGAGAAATAGATGTCTGTTTTCTAGACCACTCACTCTCTGGTGTTTTGTTGTAGAAGCTGGAGCTGACTATACAGATGATATAAAACTGAATTTAATTTTTTTTTTAATTTTTTAAGCAAATTTATTTCAGGTTAATGTGGGGACCAGGTCAAAATATTTGATTTAGTTAGGTAGATTTCATTTTGTGGTTATGTCCTATACACAGAGGGTGTGCCAACCTCCCCATACCTGGTGTCCACTCAGTGAGAGCACCCAACCCCCCTTTTCCTGTTTCTTGACAGCCCTCCCCCCAACTACACTGGATATTTGCATTTCCATTCTTGTGATACTTTACCTATAAGAATGCATTTCTCTTTCATCCAGGATATTACAAGAGATGTGAAGTCACCATCTTTTTCATGGCCCAATAGTATTCCATGGTGTGCAGGGACCACACTTTGTTAATCCATTCCTGACTCGATAGGCATTTACCTTGTTTCCACATCCTGGCAATTGTGAATTGAACTGCGTAAATAATCTAGTGCAAATGTCCTTATGGTAAAATGATTATTTTTTTTCTTCTGAGTAGATGCCTACTCAGAAGTAGTAGGATTGCAGGATCAAATGGGAGGTTTAATTTGAGATCTTTGAGGATTCTCCATACTTCTTTCTAAAGGCTGCATGAGTGTACAGTCCCACCGACAATGTAAGTGTGTTCCCCTTTTCCACATCTGTGCCAGCATCTGCAGCTTTGGGACTTTGTGATGTGGAGTAAGACTGGATTTTTGTTTTTAATCTGTTATCTTAACCTGGAACCTCCTTGATAAGTTAATTTTAGGGGAAAGCAAGAATTAGGGGAGGTACAGAGTGTAGGATACTGCTAAGAGCAAACAGCTGAAGTGTGGTTGGGTAGTGGGTCCTGGGGGTCTGAAGAAAGCAGGGAGATCTTTGGTATCTTTTAGGGATGGGGAGGAGCCATGGGACTCATTGAAGGTGAGCTTTGCCTGCTCCAGCCTTCAACTTGTTAGTATTCCTGAGCCGAGACACAGCCTATGACATTTAGAATACTGACAGACAGGATGTTTTCTGCTGTGAAGATGCACTAAAGACTCCAGTGCCATTTTTAAGGGGTAGTGACTAAATTTAAATGGAACTCATTCTGTGTAGACCTTGTACTGGTAATGGATGGCTCAGCATGTAATCTCCCAGCTCCTTGTGGCATATTTTTAAGGACTGTATTTGCAGATGACCTTTTACAGAGGTAGATTGCATATAAGGTACTGTAAGTGCCACATTTAATAATGCTTTGGGGACATTAGGAGGAAAGTAACAGTTATTATTCGGTGATAGCATCCCATTATTAACTTACAGCCTGGTTATCTGGCAGTGAATTTGGCTCAGCAAAAGATGCCCTCTCCTCCAGGTTTAAGAATGATCCCTACTGGCCAGGCTGTTCTCAGTAAGTTAAGGAGGTTAAGTAGGAAAAAGCCCAAGATAGGCAAGGAAAAATGCTTGGACTAAGAAAATGTACATGTCTCACTCTAAAACTGAGTTGATAAATAGTTCATTTTTAGGAAGAAACAACAATCTTTGAACTGGCCTGAGTGGAGGGGTTTGAGTTGATCCATTTTCAGTCTTCCCTGGTATCCATCATGAGGGGGCACTTTGCTGGAGGTATCCTTTTTACTCATCTCACATAGGGTTGCTAAATTAAAATACCATTTTTATACATATTACTGAAAAACCCTTCAAATGGCTCTTTTTAAAAGTGACTTACAGAAAGTAGTGAAAATTCTTTGATCTGGTAATCAAGACATTTTTTCGTGAGATAAAGTCTCACTCTGTTGCACTGGGTAGAGTGGAGTGCCATCGTCACCATTCACAGCAACCTCAGACTCCTGGGCTCAAGTGATCCTCCTGCCTCAGCTTCTGAAGTAGCTCAGATTACAGGTATGCACCACCACACCGGGCCAGTTTTTTTTTTTCCCCTATTTTTTGTAGACATGGGGTCACCCTGTTGCTCAGGAACAAGCAATTGGCTGGTCTCTAATTTTTTGCTTCAAGTGATCCTCCTGCCTTGACCTCCCAAAGTCCTAGGATTATAACTTCAAGCCACTGTACCCAGCCTCAAGACTCTTCACAACATGGAGTCTCCCCCTTCTTACTTTGAGGAGTATCTTTTCAAGGTAGATTGCTCTCTTCTTTGCTCTAATGCATTTTGCAGCATTTTTGGTGATATTCTGACCTTCCTTCTAAACTATTCTGTTCTGGAGATAGGCAGTCTCTCTCTGTAAAGGGTAAGTTAGTAAATACTTTTAGCATTCCAGGATGTATTATGTCTGTTGCAGACACTTGATTCCATTCTTCCATGTCATGCTGTGTTACGTGAAAGCAGAGTAGATCCCATGCAAACAAATGAGTGGGCTGGGTTTGGTCCTGGGGTTGTCACACCTTGCTGACCTTTGCTCCAGCCTCCTGAATGCTACTGTTCCAGCAGTGATAATCCCAAACCCCATGTTCTCTGGGAGACCATCCCAACACATCTTCTGTTCTAGTCTCTGAATGTCCTGAGATTTCCACTTCATTGCCTTTACGGTTACTGCCAGTCTCAGCCTGGCTCAAGTGTGACTCTGGCTTCTTTGCTGAGGTTTGCATTTTCTCAATTTCCCGGTCTCATGTTAGAATCCGAACCTGGACTGAAGTGGAGGGTTTGTTCGTTTCCCTCCCATTGTCTCCTCAGAGAGTTCTCGTCATGCCATGATGCTCAGATACATCGGACTGGATCAGATCAAAGGCAGTTTAGGGCGTAGTCACTACTGTCCCAAGTCCAATATTTTTACTTTCTATTGAACATTCTTTCCTTCTTATGTAGGATAGGGAGAGTCACAGAAACAGAGTTGCCCAGAGAGCAAGTCAGTAATGGATGTGGGGAAAAATTCCGTGAAAAATTTCTCTCTTCCACTCATCTTCTTTAAATTAAATAACAGTGGGAACAACAAAACAAATATGGAAGGCACAAGAAAACCCTCACCAAATCTGTTTTTAAAATACTGTTTTTATTCTATGCTTTCTACCATTACCTGAGAGAGAAAATGCTTAAGTGGATGAATCAGTATAAATCAGCAGTAGTCATGGATACATTTAGTCAGTCCTGGGTTTTTTGCAATTCTGGGCTTCTCGTCAGATATTTAGGCTTCCATTCCCCTGTCTTAGTTCTATTTTTATGAGACATCTTGACTATTTGGATTCAGGTAGTGACGCCTGTTATGTTTGCTGGCTGAGATGTTCCATGTGACTAGTGATGGCTCCAGGAAACCTTCCTGCTCCAATCTCTCCTCCCCGGATAGTCTATGAGAACTCACAGAAAATAAATTTTAATCAAGATATACACACCCACGAGATTTAAAAACATAAAGTATAAACACTTGAGAGTCAACATGATTTATTCTTCATTTTAGCTATTAGATAAAATGTGAATGTGAAATTAGCAAATTAAATTAGATTGATCTCTCATCTGGTTAGTAACATAGTAGTAATAGCTCAGTTGAGACCGTTAATTATTTTACATCCATCTGACTGGTTCTTGTTTATAGGACAGCCTCTAAGGGAAGGAAGTGCAGAGCCATCCGCTACAAACAGGCAGAGATTCTGTGACCTTTTTAGTCCCCAGTGGAGTTGATGAGCCACATTAATACCTGATTAGGAGTTTCAGGTCATCATTAAAGTCATTGAAACAGAGTGTGTTCTCCAAGAAGGACAGCTTGTTACAATAATAGTGAGAACAAGGTATAACCCCCCTCATCTCACTCCCTCCTAGGTGTTTTCTATCAAAACTCCCACCTGCTGCCTCATTTCTTATTATATCCTTACTTAGAAAAATGATCGTAGTGTGACTCGAGGTAAAGCCTTTGAATTTTCATTAAAAGCAAAAAAATCATTATAAAAGCAGAAAAAGTCATTTTTAATTCAGTAATACATCTCTCACTTTTTCTTACTTGAAAAGAACCTGAATAATTTGGGAAAAATGGACTGATTGTGTCATACTGGGATTTCAATATTAAATTATATTATGTTGAAACCACATGGAATTGCCATTTTGACAGTCAGAAAGGGTTGAATATTAGCAATTTCAAATGGTTCAACTGAATAATAACAGCTGTTATTCATCGATCCTTTTTTAATGTCAAAAACTTTGCTCTATAAAAATCCATATTTTATTATATTATAAATCTTTATAATAATCATATGAGCACTGATATCAAATCTCCATCAATCCTGATCCTCCCACCTTTGCCAAGGCCACTTCATGTGGACTTCCCTAGGCAAATGAAGTTTTAAGAGCAATCTTCCATCTCAATCTCCATCTTGAGCTGCCTACCAGATTGCCTCCCAAAGATCTATTTTATAGAAATGTTTGCAATCATACTAAGATACAGGTGGCATTATAGTTTGTAGGGTTTTTTTTTTTTTTTGAGACAGAGTCTCAGTCTCATGATTTCACCCTTGGTAGAGTGCCATGGCATCATAGCTCACAGTCACCTCAAACTCTTGGGCTTAAGCGATTCTCTTGCCTCAGCTTCCCAAGTAGCTAGGACTACAGGCTCCTGCCACAATGCTCAGCTATTTTTTGTTTGCAGTTATCATTGTTGTTTAGCAGGCGCAGGCTGGGCTAGAACCCGTGAGTCTTGGTGTAGGTGGCTGGTGCCCTACCCACTGAGGTATGGGCGCCACCCAGGTGGCATTATCATGGCACACACTTAATGGATCAGGAAATGGAGACTTAGGTAATCAGGAAGGGAGAGAATCAGGGAATAAATAAAACAGATTTTGAACCCACATCATCTCAGGTGAAAATCCTGAGTTCCTTCCATGATGCCATAGTACCTCTATGCTTCATGGCTCAATTGCCTGATATAAAGCACCATGAAGGCAGCCTAACATATTTGGGCCAAATTGCTAAAATTAATCTTGTTCATATAGTTAAGTGAGATTGATAGAGATGGCTCTGTCCTTGTCCTCATGTAATGTCAGACAAGAAAGGAACCTTAGACTCTACCTGGAACAAGTGATTCTCAAATGTTAGTATGTCTCAGTGTCCCAGGGTAGGGGGATCCTTACACTGAAGCATTCTGGATCCCTTCCCCAGAGTTTCTGACTCTAAGTCTGGGGTGAATCCACCAAGGCTCACTGTCCAGGAATCATTGAAATGAGTCAGGTGGGAAACCTTGCAGATGGGGGGGAACTTGGAATAAAGTTAACCTACTCCAATTGCTTTATTTTATACATGAAGAAAGGAAAGCCACCCCAGAGATGTGAAGCACCTTCTTTTCTGCAGAGTAGCAGTGGTACCAGGACTAGAACGTGGGTTCCATCATGGAACTCCTAATCAAGTGGAATGATTCATAAACTTGAGCCATAGATCTCAGAAGTACATATGTGTAGTAGCTATATAGGTTAAATAAATGACACAAGTCTCACGTATGGTATTTATCAATATGCACAAGAATACTCTTTACCCTAACACATTCATTTAAAAGCACTACTGAATTCAGAATAGTGTTTTAATTATGTATTTCCTCCACTGTTGGTCTGCAGTATTTCTTATAAACATTACATAAGGGTCCCTCTATTTGAGCAGAGTTAGGAGCCATGGTCCAGCTCTCTTTATTCACTCTCACTTCTACAGAAGCCTTTGCAGTCACTGAACGTAGGTCTGTTATTCGGCCTCTGCTTACTACCTTGCTTAGCTTAGCTGGGACATCAGAAATCAGTTAAGGCCTAAAAAAATCACATTGAAGATCAGATGAAACTTCTAATGACATCTGCAAACAGAGCCTTCCCCAGAAGGTGCGATTTCCAAGCTAGCTTGGGCTGGAGATCCCAGCCTCAGCCATTTAGAGTAAACATGCAGACAATGTCCTCTGTGGGAGTGAACCTAAAACAGGCTGGATCCTTGGCCCCCTCAAAAGATGCAATGCTATGTGTTTGGAAAAGGGCTTGGATTTTCCCAAGCAGGTACATCCTGGGATGGTTTGATAGCAGTTCCTGGATATGGTGGAGGCACACTGATCTGGTGTTTGAGGAGGGGATAGGAAAGCGTAATAGATTCCACTCCTACTAACACACCCACACCAGGTGAGAGGTGAGAGTGAGCTCCTTCCACTTGGTGAAGTGTCCACACTGTGGATGGCACAGCACCTGCACCTCCAGGCAGGACCTGTAACCTGAGGAGCTTGGACCTTCCCCTGGGAGCACACTGTGTTGCCTCTGTCAATGCAACTATCTCCATAAGTTTTTATAAATACTTGTCTCATCTTTTAACTTGAGCTGTTGGAATTTTCTCATTAATCAGTTCTGGTAGCTCTGTTGTGACAACCCTGCACCCATATTCCTCAGGTCCTACAAGGGAAGATATAATAAAAGGGAGAGAGCAACAAGAAAATTGAATAATAGTAATGATGGTGGACAGTCACCTCTGTCTATCTCTGTAAGTCTTTATAAATAGAAGGCAAAGCCCCTGCTGGTGACCACAGAGTTCTCTCCTGAAGCCAGTTCTGCTATGCCTATATCCATTTAGTCTTTGTTTCCTTATCCTCTGTCCTCTTAGTTCTCTCCTTTCTTTTTCATGATCTGGTTTGCTAATCTTTGTGATGGGCATCTATTATCTAGGCTTCTGAGCCTCCATTCTGTCTGGATGGCCACAGACTCTTTTGTGAAGAACAGCATGCCCCTCCCTAGTCCTCCACCCACTGTCAGGGGTTCAGTGTGTAGCTCAGCAGGCTTCTCTGTGTTTCCCCGAGAGCTTCCCTTCTCTGCTGCAGGGAAGGCTGACCCAGCCCACTGAGGTGGGGGTCCAGCATGCCCTGATAGCCCCAACCCCTTCAAAGCAAGAAAAACACAGCATGCGGAGTTTTGAGATGTATTTTCAACCAGACAGGACAATTACAGGTGCTCACAGGATCAACTTTGACATGGTTTTATGCAAAAATCTGCCTTTTTCAAGTCCACTGTATTAGATTTCCAGGCAGATCAATTATTTCTCAGGAAATTAAAGACTAAATTCTGGGGGGAATCTCCAGAATGATTCTGATTTTAAAGTGCAAGTTGCTTGAAAGCCTGCACTAAACACTTACCATGAACCACATCCCAGAACTATGATTCAGAAATATTTTATCAGCTTTGTAAAAAACTCTCTGTGGTACTTAGCACTTGAGTCACTTCTGACCACCATGTGGATAAACAAAACATTCTTATGGGATTATCTTCTTCTCTTCAATCTTGTCCTTAAGTACCATATTTCCTTCTGATGTTCTGCGTTTGTTTGAGGGCATTTTCCAAGGCTTTTGATGTTTCTTGGGCCTACCTCTCCCCTCCTTATGTGACAGTTTATCTACAAAGAAGAAAAAAAAACAAAAGCTATTGCACATTAAAGTATACTGAGGACGGATGATCTGCCCAGATATCAGGGAATAATTATAAAATAAAACATGCAAACACAAATAACTCAGATCTAATAATATTGGGCAGTTTGTATGACATTATTTTGACTTTAAGTGGTCTGAAATGATTATTGTAAGTATTAAGGATCGTTTTTCTAACTTTGGGTGACAACATGATTACTTGATTTTGTCTCATGCATTGTAAACAGACCCCATAAAAAGAAAAACTACGTCTGACAAAGTGAATTAGACAGTTAGTAAGTGTGAAAATAAAAAAAACATTTACATGGCTGGATGTATCCCAGCTAGAGAGTCTGTTTCTGAGAGATGGATAAGAATTTTTGAGAAAAAATGGATAAGAATTTTTTGAGAGAAAATTCTTTGAAAAACATAATCATGCTAGGAAGTAAACATGTCAGGTTCTCTTGAATTTTTGGACTCAGATATAAATTGACTGATCTAAATAAAGGGAAAGTTGCTTTGTAAGTTGAAAATGCATTCGGACCTCAATCCCCACTCCTGTGGGAAGGCCTTGTGTGCGAGAGATGGGTATACAGCCATATTTTGTTTGGTTTGAAAGGAGCTTGAAGATTGAAGGGCAGATTTGGTTCTGCTTGGATTATTATAATGCTGACACACTTTTATTTGATGTAAGCCTAGAGACTCCTGGTCACAAGGAAAGTATGCTTGTGGAATGAGAGATTTTCTGGACGAAGGGAGGAACAGCTGGCAGACTCAGATTTTCTGCCATATTTTGAATTAAATGTAAAAATCAGTGTTTGTCCCTGCAAGGATGCTGCATTGACTCCAGATGATTTAGATGCTGTTTAGAGAAGACCCTTCAAATGCCAGGGAGCTTCCAAATTATTACTTAATTTAGGGCAGTGGTTCTCAACCTTTCTAATGCTTTTAATAAATAAACCTTTTAATACAGTTCCTCATGTTGTGGTGACCCCCCAACCATAAAATTATTTTCATTGCTATTTTATAAGTGTAATTTTGCTACTGTTGTGAATCTTAATGTAAATATCTGATATGCAGGAGGTGACCCACAGGTTGAGAACTGCTGACTTAAGGTAGCAGTAACAGAGGGAGGAAATTCAGCTGGGCTTGCCGAATGGCCAGGCTGGGTGACTGGGATGCTGAAGAGGGTAATAGGAAAACCCTGGCTTTGCCATCTTCTTAGTTTACATGACAGATTCCAGTTCTGTGAAACCATAAATGCCATTTGATTTTCCTAGTAGAAAACAAAAACAAGATTTTGAGGCTTCTCATGGAGAAAGAATTATATGATTTCAAGACTAGAAAAAAAATAAGGAAAAATACATTGATTAGGTGCTCAGCACAGATCAGGAAGCAAGCCATGTGCTCAGACCAATCTGTCAATTTAATTCTACCCTCACCCTCCCAGCTCCTTGTTATGATTCTTATTTGGCTGACAAGCCTGAAGGTCAGAGTAAGTCGTGTCACTGGTAGCATTCAAAAGGCCATTCATTCCTTACTACCTCTGTGTGATAGGCACGAAATTAAGTACAACTCCCCAATCAGGGCCAAGAGGCTCAACCAGGATGTCTCGAGTCTTGGTTTCCCCCCTTCAAAACACCAGCTTTTCATAGTCAAACATGCTTTGTACACAGGACTCAGAGATGAGTTCTCAGTATCTGTGTGGCCCAAGCACTGTTCCCTGCGTAGCCCACAGGACAGGCACAGAACCTGCAGTGAAGTTCCTCCCCTTGAAGGTCACTACCCTTGGCTAGTAGTCTAGTTCTACCCTGTGGACTATGTGTGGGGTCCTGGTTCCCTCTTCCACCTAGGATCTTTGTTCTATTGTTCTATCCCTGAATTTCCACTGAAAACCTCTGAAAGTCTTGAGCCCTTGTCTGAGAATGTCCAGTGTTTGAACATCTCTCCCCACAAAATCTCTGTCACTGAGCTCACTATGCTCGAAAATCTGGAATTCTCTTCAGAAAGGAAGAACACATGTGTTCGAACACTCTGACCTTTGAAAATTGCTTGCTTATATCAAATAAAAATCCTTTTATCACTTTTACACAGTGGTCTTTCTTATCAGAAAAGTTAAGTGATTTTTTTTTTCAAAGGCTCAACATAAGTAGGTGACAGAGTCAATTGCCATTCCTTATCTTTATGAATAAGATGGCTTTGGAAATGGAGTCAAGTTCTTAGGATCAGGGTAGGATTCCTCCATTTATTCATTCAAAATATGCTTTCTGAGTGCCCCACGGACAGAAGTCATGGGAAATAAGTCTGATCTCTCTTCCAGGGAAAGCCTCTACATCTGTCTCTATTGTCATCTTCAGGCTTAGAGGCTGAATACACTCAGTTCTTTCTGGATGTGATCTGACATCATCCTTTATGGAGAGTCAGAAGGACATGGCACATATTATAGTGCCCATTATTATATCCCCATGGCTAGCAGATCTTCAATATCAATAAATGTCTTTAAAAATAATATTAACACCTTATGCTTCTTTCTGGCACTCTTCTAATTTAGCCAGGGATTTGAACTGAATTTCTTCTAGATAGAATTTGTAAACTTACTTCCTGAATGAAAAAGAATCAGTGAAATATAAATAATTTTACACTAAAAGGGAAAAGATTGATTATGAGTATTTGCTTTAAGGAAACAACAACCAAAAGAGTGTAAGTGGTCTAAGGCCAAAGATGGGGACTGGAAGGATAAGCCAGCTTGCAATGCCAGGGAAGGCAGAGATCCTGAAACACATCTAAAAGGGTTGAGGACACGAGGAGCTTTAGGCTTATTTATCTAAGTAAAGAATTTTCCAGAAATGCAACCTTCGTTATAAATGACTGTATTATTTTCAGCAGCACATTTGAAGTTCTCGTCCACAGAACCCATTTTTCTATGGATATTTTTCTAATAAATATTTAGGTTTTACCTTTGAACTCCTAGCATTCTGGGCCAACACCAATGACTTGTCAGTTTACTCATGTTCTGTCCTTTGGAATCTTTAAAACCTGCGTATTTTTGTGTTATTTTTCTTGCCCCTATGCTCCATTCCTGTGACAAGAGTCACGTTATTTTTTGGTAAAAAGTCCAATGCCTTTCACTGTCTCAGAAAGTCAATAAGAATCTTATTCTGTTAGTCAGGCTGGGCAAAATGCTGTGACAAATAGCCCCATAGATTTGTAGTGGTTTAAATGTAATGAAGTCTGTCTGGTACGCCTGCTCTGTTCATGACTAGCTTTTTCCACGTGTAGATACCTGGCCAGCTCCTTTCAATGCGTAGGTCCTTCCTATCCTGGGATTTTGTTGTTTCCTACATTAGGCTTGCAGAAACTGATGGAGTCTAGTAGAGGAGTTGTCCTATTCCTAAACTTGGCTTGCAAATGCAAACATCATTCTCAGTTGGTGCTGTTGGAGAGATGAGTCATATGGCTACACTAGAGGCATGGGGCACTGGGCATGTTGTCCTCTCCTGGGTAGGCATTTCCCAGGCTCAGGTCTATACTCTACTGGGGGACGGCCAGCCAGCTCTGCTAAGCACAAAGTGGGGTTTAACAAATATTTGTTGATGTATTTATATCAGCAGTAAAGATTAAATTACTTATATTTCTCCTTGGAACAGTGCTATTTAACATCTCAGAAATTTTGGAAAATTCTGTAATGGTGTTCACTAGATTATGCATTTCTTCAACAATGATTTGAAAGATTGCTGATGTTTATCTAGGGAGATGTGAAGCAATTTAATATTATTAATTGCTAACAAACGGATAAGATTTACAAGAATTGTCAGGGCTTAAAGTTCCAAATAATCATTTCTCACACTAGAAAATTTATTATGCCATTATGCTTATTTCTAGCAGGGTTCCTATAGTGCAATCACTGTTCGCTATTAAATTTTTATTGCACATTTAATTTATCTTTCTCTCTGGTGGGGAAATGTATTAGAGAATTCATTTGACACCAGTATCATCTCTCCTTCTCTTTTTCTCACCACTTCTGCACCCCCTGAAATAGATAGGAATATATTTGTATCTTGGTATTAATTATACAGGAGCTGGGAAGAGAACAATGCTTACCTCTGCCTGAAGGGAATTATCCAGCCAGAATTAGCTTTCTGAAGAACCAGTGGACTTCCATTATAAATATCCATTTTCAGTGGTTTATAAAGAATTCTGGGAAAAATCCATTTATAAACTAAAGCTTGCTTTTCATCGATTAAGATAAAAAGTAATTTTGGTTTTCAAATATTAAAGGCACCTTGCTTGTTAAAAGTTGGTGTTGCGGTTGGTTTATCAAGTGCTATATTGAAAATGAAGTTTTATGCTATTGAAGATATTCCTTTTATGTGCAAAGCTTAACAAACTCCCTCCCTACCCCCCACCTGTACCCCAAATTATGTATAGTTAAATCAGGAGGAAAACAATAATATGGAATAAGAAAGCATCTTTTCTGTCTCCAGGGCCTTTTTTCTTCATAGGGCCAGATTCAGTGGAAAGCCCCAAGTTCTGATACAAGTGGAAGCATTCTCTTGCATTTCAGAAAGATTTCTAGCTCTGAGGCCTAATACACTAAGACAGAAGTCAGATTGTGTTATTGATTAATCTGAAGCTTTAGTCACTCACGGGATTTGATAACACACCACAAGTATTTTCCTCACGTTGAACAGCTACTAAAGTTTTGTTTGTATTTTGGGTAAGAGGTTGAACTTGACAAAGTATCAGTGATCCCATTTCCAGGGCCCAAGTGAGGTTATATTTGTTTCCTTTGTCTTAACAATGAGGCCCGCACATCTGATCTGCTGAACTCTGGAGGGAGTACAGAGAAGGCCTGTTTCTTCCAGGAAGAATCTCTGAATCCTTAAAAAGAGCTGGTTACAGCTTCAGTGCTCCCTTTCTCTCTCTTACTCTCCACTGCACCGAGGGCACTTTCCCCCTTGATCCCACTGGAATGTATTTACTCTGCATATTCACTGATGGCTGTATTTATAGTTTTCCTTATAGATGTTGACATCAGTGCCCTGAAGGATGATGTAATTAGTGCTCCACAAGAAAGGGGATTTAGATCTGACATTTGCAGGGTTTTGACAGTGGACAATAGCTTGGGGCTTGATATGTTTCTGAATATTTCCATCTGCCCATTACTAACTGGATGTAACAGTCAGTGGAGGAAGACGAGGAGTCCCAGCAGTGTTGAACTGGCCTTCCCCTCTACCTCCTGAGGGTGCTGCTCTGGATCCTCAGACATTGTCTTCAGCCTTGGCATCTCCTTCAGCCTGGCTTCTGCTTTGGCCCTGGCTTCCTTCTGTTGCCCTGTCTCTAAGGACACCCTGTCAGCCTCAGGGCCACCAGTGGAGCAAACCCTTCCTCTTCCTTTCGTTACTGATTATTACCCAGCATCGTGGGGCTCCCTGCACCTCTCTCTAGCCCCCGATGCTTCGTGGGTGCTCAAAATGTTGTCTCTGTGTTGTTGACTAATTCATTCCAAAGGCTTAGGAGATTCCTCTCCCAACCCTTCCCTTCAGCTGATTTCCAAGTTTCCTTCTCTAAGATCGCCCACCGTACACACATACACATCCATCACACATACATATCCTGAGTTGGTCTTCAAACTGGTTGTAAATAACTGAAGCCTGCTCAGATTAGTTTAAGGTAAAGGAGACGGTTGAGCAGGAGGTGGTTGTTAGGGATAGGAAGTGACAAGTCTGTAAGGGGACCGCTCTCTCCATCTTCTGTGGGTCTTCTATGGGGTTCTAGGAACTCCCATCTCAAGCTTTCTCTACGTATTTGTTCCATTTTCTTAGTTTTTTCTGTAGATTAATTTTTTCAAGCAGGCCATCTCTGCTTCCAATTAACTTAATTTACAATTTACTTTGGTTTATATAATACTGACTACAGCACTGACTCTGGGTGAATGTTGGGTTCAGTCACACTCCATCAGCTATGTTCAGTTTTCAGTTTTCACATCATGTCCTTTTGCTCAAATTCTTAAATTCAGGCTATATGGATCACCTGTCAACCCACAGAGTTCTGTAGGCAGGACCAGCTGAAGTTAGGTGATTGATATTCTGGAATATTATAGCATCATTTACTAGGGACAGGTGATTTATTTATTATGTAAATTTAAACTGTGAATAGTTTCTTTATTTGAAGATTTATAAAGATTTGTAAAAGAAAAATAATGGAAAGCACAAAAATTTTCCAATGGTTTTCAGGTAGAAACGAAATGAAGAAAGCATTTTGTTTGTTAATTTGTTTTTCTGTTAAGTGTCTGAAAAAATTTCATGGGTGAAATTTAATTTATATCCTGAATTTAAATTAGCTATATAATTTGTATGGTAGAAAATCATTCTCCACTTTCACTCAATAAATGTGGAATAATTTTTTTTTATTAAATCATAACTGTGTACATTAATGCAGTCATGGGGTACAATGTGCTGGTTTTATATATAATTTGAAATATTTTCACCAAACTGGTTAACATAGCCTTCATGGCATTTTCTTAGTTATTGTGTTAAGACATTTATATTCTACATTTAGAAAGATTCACACGTACCCTTATAAGATGGATCATAGGTGTGGTTGTACCAATCACCCTCCCTCCACCCATCCTTCCCCCTTCCCTTCCCTCCCTCTCCCCTTTCCCCATATTCTTGGGCTATAATTGGGTTGTAGCTTTCCTATGAAAGCTATAAATTAGTTTCATAGTAGGGCTGAGTACATTGGATAGTTTTTCTTCCATTCTTGAGATACTTTGCTAAGAAGAATGTGTTCCGGCTCCATCCATGTAAACATGAAGGAGGTAAAGTCTCCATCTTTCTTTAAGGCTGCATAGTATTCCGTGGTGTACATATACCACAATTTATTGATCCATTCATGGATCATGGGAACTTGGGCTTCTTCCAAGATTTAGCAATTATGCATTGGGCTGCAATAAACATTCTGGTACAAATATGTTTGTTGTAATGTGATTTTTCGTTTTTAAAATGTTGATTAGAAAGGCCATTGGATAGTAACCCTGCATATCACACTTACATCTCTCATGCTGGCCATGGGGGCATCTGGCACTTAGCACAAGTTCTGCCTGGGCATGACCTACAAAAGCTGTGTTTAGGAATGTGCCCAGTCTGCTAGGTGAGGGTATTTTAGCCTTGGCTGCTCTGAACTACTGGCTGAGTCTCTTCTTTGGTTAAGGGAGGCCTCAGATAGAGGAACAGCTGCCACGAAGGGGGCAAGAGGACAGCCAGAGGCAGCAGCAGCCTTTGTCTTTGTCACTTTGTCTCTGCCGGGATGGTAACTGGTGCCCACCCGTAGTCACAGAGGCCAATCCTTAACCAGGCTGCACTGCATCTAGTTTCCTGGCAGCAAGCCCCCTCCCTGCACAGCCACATACCACCTTTCTGATTTGGTTTGGAGCACTTCACTTAACTAAAGAACATGTTTAAAGGCCCAGGCATAGTAGTTATCTGCATGGATTTTTTTTTTTAGCTGCTGGTCCTTGTTAACACTCTTGACCTTGAGGTTGTCAAGGCCTTGCTTCCATGCAGAGTCTGTGTTTCTCGTGTAAGGTGCCCCATATCTGCAGTTGACTGTGCTCTTGGAGGTGTTCTAATTCAGGACAGCTGCCTGCTGTCAGCATGGAATTAATGCACTTGGCTCTAGGCAAGCTGTTTTCCCTGCTAACTTTTCATCTGCCTCTTGGGTCAGACGGCTGCTGTCCCCAGGGCAGTGATCCTCCCTGCGGGCCCTGTCTCAGCCTCAGCATACAAGTGATGGATTGCATTGTTTGGAAATTCCCGGCCAAAGCTGCTGTCAGCTGCAGTGAGAGCAACTGTCATCGTGGAGGGAGAGTGAGCAAAGGGCTCCCCTTAGAAGCCATGTACTTTCCTTTCCAGATTTGGTGTCCTTTGCTATTAGCATCAGCAGCACATGGCGTGGAACCTTTGCCCCTCTCTCTATTCCTAATCCTGTCCAAGGCCACCCAAGCTCTTGTCCCCAGCAGCAGTTGAGATGTGGTGTCTTGGTGCCCTCTTTCACTTCTCCCTTCCCACAGACTTGTGCCATAGTCACCTTCCGTTCTCCCATAGGATGCTCTCCAGGACAACATTCCTCTCTGTAGCCAAAGTCTTCCTCACCCCACCCAGCAAGCAGCAGTGGGGAGCCAGGAGAGGAAATGTTTATGTTAAATCAGTAAATCTCCACACTGAATGCAGATCATTTTCACTGTTAGTCCCAGACAACAAAAGAAGGCTCATTGGGATGGAAATCCCAGCTGCTCTGCAGAGCTTTCCTGCCTCATATTCCCTGTGAAACCTTCATCTACTGCTGCAGCCCCACACCCTGCTGCGGCCACTCTCTGCCCCAATCCTGCAATTATAGGGTGAAGCATGGGCCCTGAGTTCACATGGCCTTAGGTCAACTAGGTCTTTAAAAATTACCAAATTTTCCCCCCTCTAGATTGGGGTATAGTGGTCTTTGGGGCAAAGGCCAAATCTTACCTGGAGCAAGCCCAAGATGGAGCAGATTGGGCCTTGAACATTTTTTTCCAGAGGCTCTATTACAAACTCTAAAGCAAGCCAGAGAAAAAGCACATTGTTGAGTGAGGGTGACTGATGTTGTTATGAAAGCATTATTGATTTATTTACATCTCCCAATCATCCTGAAAAGTGATTTGAGATGGCTTATCTCTCTCATATCTTTCTATCTGCATGCGTACAGTGGGATGAATGGAGAAAATAAAGGTGAGGAAATGGCAGCAAAGGGGAAATGAAATCAGGAAAATCGGATAAATAGAGAGGTTTGATAACACGTAATGGATACCGTAAGACACTGTTCAGCCGCTGAAGATGAGCCCCAAATTTGGCTATAAATTTACCGGCAGCCACAACAAAGGGGAAACACAATCTGTTGCAAAAAATTATGGTGCCCATAAAATGAAACTGAGCAAAGGCAGGAAAAGCCTGCTCTTTCTGGTCCTGCATTTGCAGGATCTGTGACTCAAGATTCCTGAGAAGAGGCACTGGCTCAGTGCAGGGGACAATGTCATTGCCACCCTTTGCAAAAAGAGCCCAGATTCTTGTAGCATTTCCCCAAGGCATGCTAGTGGCTGTTGTTCAACAGAAGTAGCCCCATGAGGCTTCAAACTGAATATCAGTAGGATTTCTCTTGAACTGACAGGGCAGAGGTACTGGTTCCCTACCAGTAAGTATTAGTAATCCACCCAGCAGAGGCAAGTTTGACAAATGATCACTGAAGTAGGTGAAGGTCATAGAATCTACCCCAAAAGAGTCTGAATATGCTTGAAAATACATAGGTAGGAAAATCCTCTCATTTGAGAAAAGTAATTATAATGTAAATATTCACGACCATGTCTTTCATCCTAGCAAATGAGAAAAACAAGGTCAGATCTTACCTACACCTGCACACCAAAAATCTCAAAGGAAAGAAGAAAGAGGAGAAAATGTTTACAAGTTTCCACAAATCTAAGAAATAACATTAGGTGTTCTGCTTTTGTGTTGATAATGGCTTGGCAATGGCAGTGCTGTGTGGTCCCCTAAGTTTAAGAATGTGGGTATGAGGGTGGTGGGGAAGAAAAAAGGCACAGCATGAACTAGGGTGGGCTAAGGGAAATAAGGTATTTGGTGAAGAGAAGGAGGAAGGAGCTTCCTGACAGGACAGAAGGAGAGAAGGACAGAACGGGGAGAGAAGAAAGAGCACAGGACATATGGAAAGGAGAAAGAGAGATGGATAAATGAGGAATATAGAGAAAATGAAGAAGAAAGACATTTTACAAATGGTAAACAAGTCCCCAACGTGACTTTCATGGCAGAACACAGTCCAGAATCAAGGCTTCCTCCTTAGAGAACAGGAGGTGAAGAGGAAGGAGAGGGAGGGCTTTTTCTCTTCCATCAGTCTTCCTCCCACCTCGTAGGCTGTGCCAGTGGTACCATGGCACACTGCTGCTGGAGCAAGGGCACGAGAGTTTGTGTTCCAGAATGAGAGCGCACTGGGGAGAATAAGATGGAGTAAGTCAGGTGAGGGCCAGCGTGACACAGCTGGTCTGGTTGGTTTAGGTCCTAAGTGACCTTCACCTTCTTTCTCCCATTCCTGGTTTGTAATTTTAGCTCCCACCCTAAAAGTGCCTACCTTGAGTAGTTAGATTGATTTAGGAGATTAACTTTGAATTGAGATGTTATAATAGGTCATTGAGTTATGCTGATTATTATTTAAAATAAGAGTTAATGTGGTCTTTGCTTTATACCTTTATGTGTAGAACTGTGATTTTGGAAATGGAAGAACAGAACAGTCTTGGAGAGGCTACTCTCACTGTTCTCCAAATTGCCAGCCTCTGACAAATAAAGCTTGGTGGACCTATCCCCATCTTTGCACATTGGCTGACAGTGATGGGTGGCTGGAACCTCTTCATCCAGTAACAAGAAGAACAGAGATAAGCACCAGGGAAGACGGGTTTCCCATGGCCTTCTAAGTGCTATTAACGAGTCTGGATCTTCTATGGCTGATTGGCTCCACTGCAGGGCCGCATGTACACGAGCAATGGGATTTGATTTTTATTGTAGACATATCCCTCTGGAAGTTTAAAGGATGATTGATTGGAAAAGGCAGTTTTCCTAATTCTGTCTTCAGATTGTGACTAGCCCTCAGAGTCCTGGTATTTCATGCTGCCCCCAAGTGGTGAGCATTCTTGCCCTGTCTACTGTTCTCTGACAATGGTCTTGTGAAAGGTATGAAGTCCACTACAGTAGATGCCATAGAGCAACACCCAGACTGCCTTTTCTAAAATGCCATTTTTATTGAGTCATTCTCTGCTTAAAAACTTTCTTAGTTACCCATTCTTTTTTTGTGTGTGTGTGGAGACAAAGTCTCACTTTGTCACCCTCAGTATAGTGGCATGGCATCATAGCTCACAGCAACCTCAACTTCTTGGGCTAAAAGCAATTCTCCTGCCTCAGCCTCCTGAGTAGCTGGGAATACAAGTGCCTGTCACTATTCCTGGCTATTTTTATAGAGGAGGTCTCACTCTGGCTCAGGAGAGTCTCCAGTTTGTGAGCTCAGGCGATCCACTTGCCTTGGCCTCCCAGAGTGCTGGGATTATAGGCATGAGCCACTGTGCCAGCCAATCCTCCTTCTTAATAGGAGAAGACTAATCCATAATCCATGGCCCCTCACTCTGATGTCATCTGTACTCTGGGAGGGTCTCATCCATCTTTCTCTAATTGTCCTCTCTAGTCAAAGGGGTCTCTTTATTCCCCAAATAGGCCTGCTGTATTATTGCTGCTTTCTTTTCTTAAAAGATCCTCTCCACTTTCCTCTTCTGAGCCAAGCATTACTCAAACTTTAAAGTTCATATTAAATGTTTCATTTCTAAGTAGGCAAAACAAATTAGGTCCTGGTTTCAGTGTTCAGTTTCAGCTTTCCTGCTTGCCAGCTAACTGATAGTATGTGCAGTATTTCTATTACCCAAGCGTCCCTCCTTTTGCCATTTTATAGCCATATTCATTTCTCTGTCACTGCAGTTATCTCCTGGGATCCCTGGGAACTACTGATCTATTGTTCATGTCTATAATTTTATGGTTTCAAGAATGTTACATAAGTGGAATTGTACAGTATATAGCATGGGATTAGCTCTTTTCTCCTTCCTCACTGTGGGAGGCCGAGGCAAGTGGATTGCCTGAGCTCACAAGTTCAAGACCAGTCTGAGCCAGAGCGAGACCTCCTCTATAAAAATAGCTAGACATAGTGACAGGCACCTGTAGTCCCAGCTATTCAGGAGGCTGAGGCAAGAATCACTTTTAGCTCAAGAGTTTGAGGATGCTGTGAGCTATGATGCTGTGGCACTCTACCAAGGGCAACAAAGTGAGACTCAGTCTCCACACACACAAAGAATGAATGAGAAATTCTCTCTAGAGAATTACATTGTTGCATGTGCCCATAATTCCTTTTTATTGCTGAATGTGTATTCTATGCTACGAACATGCCATTGTTTGTTTAACTCATTAAAAGACATCGGAATTGTTTCTAGTTTTTGCTGTTACAAATACAACTCCTATGAACACATGTGGACAGGTTTTTGCATGAACATTTGTCTTCATTTCTTTGGTTTTTATCATTTGGAGGAATATCCCTTGGAATTTTCAAGGTAAGCAATGATGTTATCTGCAAATAGTCACAGTTTTATTTCTTCATTTCTAATTCATATACCTTTCCTTTCTTATTGGCTTAGGTAGAACTTCTAGCACTCTGACAATTTTTAGCCTTATTTCCAGTCTAATAGGGAAGAGTATAATTGCTGGATTGTATGGTAGTTGACTGGGGGTTTTAAAAATTTTATTTTATCTAAGAGACTGCCAAATTTATTTCCATAGTCATTGTACCATTTTATGTATCCACCAACAATGCATTAGTGATCCCATTTTCCATATCCTCATGAGCATTTAGTGTTGTCACTTTATTTTATTTTAGCTGTTCTGGTAGTGGTATAGTGAGATCTCATTGTGGTTTCAAGTTTCATTTTAGCAAATGGCTAGTGATGCTGAATATCTAGTCAAGTGTTTGTTTTCTGTATGTTCTTTGTGGTGAGATGCTTCTTTATATCTCTAGGCCATTTTCTAGTTGAATTATTTGCTTTTTAGTCAAGTTTTGAGAGTTCTTTGTATATTCTATTCTTTTGTCAGGTATGTGGTTGGAAAATATTTTCATTCACTCTGTAGTTTTTCTTTTCATCTTTTGAAAAGGATCTTTCACAGGGGAAAAATTTTTTTTAATGAAGTCCGAGTTAACAGTTTGCCATTTTATGATTGTGTTTTTGGCATTGAGTCTCGTGGCTAACTCTATCCTGAAGGTCCTTTCTCCTACTTTTTAGAAAAAAAGTTTTATAGTTTTGCATTTTAAAGTTATGTCCATGATCCATTCTAAATTAGTTTGCAAATAATATGTGAGACTTAAGTTGAGGCCTTTTTTTTTTTTTTTTTTTTTTACCATAGCACTGTTTGTTTAAAGTGCTATCTTTCCTCCGTTAAGTAGATTTTGTACTTTTGTCAAAGATTAGTTGGGCCTATTTCTGAGTTCTCTATTCTGTTCCACTGAGCTATGTGTCTATCCCTCCATTATCACAAAATACTCTTTGATTAGTGGAACAATATGAGACATTCTGCAAACAAGTAGACTATTGCCACTTTATTCTTTTTTTTTTCCAAAATAGTTTTAGCCAGGCTAGTTCCTTTGCCCATTCCATATAAATTTTGAAATAATCTTTTCTATACCTACAAAAAAAATTCTTGGGATTTTGATTGGAATTGTGTTAAACCTATATGTAAATTTGGGAAGAATTAACATTTTTGTTGAGCTTTCCAATTCGGAAGCATGTTTTCTCATTTATTCGGATTCCTGATTTCTTTTAGTAGCATTGTATAGGTTTAGCCTACAATTCTTATACATGTTAGATTTGCATATAAATATATTTAGTTCTTCCTTGAGTGATTATAAGTGATATTGTCTTTTAAATTTTCTTTTGCATGTATTCATATAAAAATCAGCCTGATTCTTGTGTGTTGACCTTATTATCCTGTGACTGTGATGAACTTTTAGAATTAAAATGTCTTTGGGGACAGATTCCTTGGAATTTTCTATGTAAACAATGATATCACATATAAATAGATATAGTTTTACTTCCTTATTTCCAATTTATATGCCTTTTACTTCTCTCCTTACTTTATTGTCTTAGACAGAATTTCCAGCACTATTGAATAAGAGTGGTAAGAATGTCCATCTGAGCGTGAAGAGGTTTACTCTTTCACCATTATGTGCAATGTTAGTTGTGGGGGTTTTGGTAGATGTTCTTAATTAAGTTAAGAGAGTTCTCTTCCATTTCTGTCTTTATTTTTAAGAAATCAACAGTGAATGTTGGATTTTGTCAAATTCTGCTACATCAATTGATTTGATTATGTGGTTTTTCTATTTAGCCTGTTAGTATGCCTCTTTATGCTGACTGATTTTCAAATATTGGATTATCATGCATTTGTGGACTAGACTGTGGTTAAGGTATATAAATTCCTTTTATATATTCCTGAATTCTATTTGCAAATATTTTGCTAAGAATTTTTGCATCTAATTTAATAGAGCTATGCATATTATCTATTTTCACATTGTGAACTGTTGTAGTTTGTGTTTTTCGAGGATTGATTCATTTTGCCCAGCTGTCATAAGCATTGTTTAGAGTTGTTCCTTGTATCCACCTATTAACTTTTGTTGTCTGGAGGGTCTATAGTGATATCTGTTTCCTTCTAGAATTGTCAGATAATTCTAACACCTCTGCCACCTCAGGTTATCATTTATTGATTGTATTTTGTAGTTTAGTTTGAGATCTTCCCACTTCTTGGCGTGATGTGTGATTTTTTGGTTAAAACTTGCTCATTTTCATATTTTGTTATGCAAGTTTGTATTTTATTTTAGCCATTGGTTTTAGCTGACTTTCTTCGACTGTACTCTGTTAGGGAAAGAGATGGTGCGGCCTCATTACTGCCAGGTGGAGTTAGAAAGTACAAGCTCTCCCAAAAGTCTGCACAGGTGAGTCTCTGGTGAGGTTGGCTTAATTCCAGCTGGTAGAATAAAAGTCCACACTCCTGCCTGGCCTGCTCTGACATCCCCTTTTACAGCCTTGCCAGTGTGGAAGTCTAGGGACCCATTTGGCTTTTGCTGATGTGTGTGTGAGTGAGGCCATAGCTTTGTCCATGATAGTTGCCTGGAATAAAATGGATATTGTCTAAAATTTTACTGTCTAGTTAAGCTTCTCTTTTCCTTCTGATTTGGGTAGGGGATTTTGTTTGTTGGGGCTTTCTTATCTATAAGTGGTAGTATTTCTGGGTTGCTAACTTTTTCAGTTCTGAGTTTGAGTTATTAAAAAAAACAAAAGAAAACCCAGTGAACTTACCACTGTGGCCTTCTGTTCCTTGGGCCACAAGGTCCCTAGAAGGTCTGCCTTATCTTCTCTACCTTTCTGTCTTCTTTGTGCTTGTTTTATACAAAATGGCCAGAGATTTTTAGTTATGTTTAGTGAGAAGACTAGGAAAAACCACTTCTATTTCATCTTCCTGGAAGTGCCAGTTCTCTGTCCCTGTGGTCCCCAACCTCCAGGCTGCAGACCTGTAGGAACTGGGCAGTACAACAGGAGGTGAGCAAGCAAGCTTCATCTGTATTTACAGCTGCTCCCCATCTCCCCGTTACTACCTGAGCTCCACCTCCTCCCAGATCAGAAGTAGCATTAGATTCTCATAGGAGCAGGAACCCTGTTAGGGGGATCTAACCACAAGCTCTTACAAGAATCTAATGCCTGATGATCTGAGGTGGAGATACAGAGTATTTGAATGTTCCCCACATACCCCTACACCATCCCAGTCCATGCAAAAATTCTCTTCCACAAAACCAGTCCCTGGTACCAAAAATGTCGGGAACCACTGCTCTATGCTACATGTGACATGTTCATCAAATAGTAGGAGCTAAATAAAGTGTGGCAGGATTAATTTACTAAAATATTAAGTTCTATTCCCTTTTGCTATATATCTTTTCTTTCTCATGTCAACCTGATTCCCTTATTTTCAGATCACTAAGGACCTCACAATCTTTGAATTTATAAATAAACCACAGTGCCAGACCCAGGGCAGGATCCAGAGAGAAGTTTGTAGAACCTGGAAAATTAACAGCGTAGGACCAGAGCAGATGTGCAGAGTGGAGCTTGATTTGGGGAGTTACGTAAAAATAACCAGATTTATTTGGCTAGTGGCAGTTGGGGAAAAGTGACATTAGTTTGTCTGCTCTTTTCTATTTCTTGACAACTGTCAATTTTCCTTCTTCTTCTGTTTCCACAGTTTCTCTTG
Organism: Galagoides demidoff; assembly: GCA_963574575.1. NCBI lineage: Eukaryota > Metazoa > Chordata > Mammalia > Primates > Galagidae > Galagoides > Galagoides demidoff. The sequence continues at coordinate 5,902 of CAUYQV010043852.1, read as the reverse complement.
CCAACTTCTCTAAATTTTTAGAGAGCTTTTCTGGTTTTTGTCGTTACCATCGTCTTTGATGTTAATCTCAGGAGTGCCAGCTTTGCTGCTGCTAATGAGGTCATTTCTGTTCCAGTACTATAACTTGAAATTAATTTACTAAACAAACCCTGAGAATTGTCAAATTATTAGAAATATATCAGAAAAAGAGCAAAAAGTACAAGTTAGGTTAATAGTGGGGCTTTTTAATAATTTGTTTTTCCTCAAGACTTTTTTCTGCAGAACAGATACAATTACACAGGCATTATTTGTAAAACTTCTTGTAAGCAGCATATGCGTTTGGGTGCTTCTCTCTTAATTCAGAACCCATGATGCACAGATAATATTACTATGTCTTTTAAAATTATAGATATTATGTAAATTCATTGTGAAGGATATGGAAAACACACGAAGGTACAAAAGTGTAAGAAAAAATAGCCAAAATATTTTATCAGCCGAAAAAACCACTGTTAACATTAATGCCATTTCTTCCTATTTTTGAATCTATTTATCTATACATGCATATTTTACACCACAGATAGAGACAAACAGACCTAATACTGTATTGTAAGCTTTCCCCTATGTCTATAAACTTTAAAAAATCACATTTCTAGTGAATATACCATCTCTTTATTCAATTATTTTTTAAATTTAAATACAATCTGATAAATGTCTTTATTGCCTAAATCAGGCATCTTCAAACTACATCCCACAGGCCACATGCGGCCTGCCTAGGACATTTATCCAGCCTGGTGGGTGTTTTTGCCGCCACTGCCTGTCCTGCTTAGCAGCTAACTCATCTCGGGGCCCCAGTCCAGCCCTCCAAGGGTCTGAGGGACAGTGAACTGGCCCCCTGTTTCAAAAGTTTGAGGACCCCTGGCCTAAATCTTTGTTAAGCTTTTTATTTGCCAAGAATAATTCTGTAAAAAATACCAATATTTTGAACACATAAACTTTAAGATCTTTAATGCCATATTGCAACATTTGTTGGCCAAAAAGGTGGGCCAGTTTGCACACTCATTAAGAAGACTTCTCACTAACATTGAATAGTGTTCTTTGTCAATGTTGGTTTAAAATATCACGCTAACATACATAAAAATGATATATTTCTTTTTAATTTGCTTTGGAAGCTTTTTTGTGATGGAACGTTTATTAGCCATTTGGATTTCTACCTTTGTGACTTAATGACACATATCTATTTTTCTATCAGTTTTAATTTTTTACTTACTGATGGCTCATCCTATAAGGGTACATGTGAATCTCTCTAAATGTAGAATATAAATGTCTTAACACAATAACTAAGAAAATGACATGAAGGCTATGTTAACCAGTTGGATGAAAGTATTTCAAATTGCATATAGAAAGAGCACCGCAAGATTGTATCAATGTACACAGCTAGAATTTAATAATAAAATAAAAGAATAAACTTCATGGGAGGGAGAAAAAAATAAAGTAGTTTCTTGAGCTTTTGAACCCTCAAAAGTTTTCTATCTATAGTTCTTACAAATTTATCAATTCTACCCAGTACCACTGCTAATTATATAATTATTCCATAATTAATATAATCTCAATCTCTTCTGGGAGATTGAAAGGTCTTATTTTGCTTTGCAAATTTCACTATACACTGCAACTTCCAAGAGCAGAGATTATAAAGTATTTGAGCAAGACCTCTGGTCCTAGTGTCAAAAGTAATACAAGTTCTGGCTTTTCTGCTACAATAAATTGCAAAACAACTTATTCCCATAAATTTCTAGTTCCTATAAAACAATGCACATAAAAATTGTCTTTCATTTGTATGAGAATCAGGTTAATTGAATAGGCAAAAATATATATTTATAAGGTGTGAAGTGGTTCCCCATTAAAGGTAAATGTTTGGGATACCATAAAGGGATCCCAAAATAGAAATTCTTGGAGAGCATGGGAGTTATTTCCCTCCCAGATAACACCATCAGGTAAGCACTGTAGGGTGTGAATGGCTCTATTCCAGGAGATTGCATAGGAATCTGGGTTCTTTGCATCTTCTTGCTACTTCACCATTGCTGTCCTTGTCTGTACACTGGGGCTGGGTCACAGGCCCACCTCTGTTCCCCCTGGCAGAAACAGGAACACACGTAGTCTAGATCAACTATTTTTATTCAAGTCAAGTGAGGCACAAGTCATGTGCATAACTTCTGCCTACATTAAACTGGAAATAGCTTTGTTTCCTTGGTCTCCTGCAAGGCCCTAGAAAATGGAGTCTCTAGCTGGGCAGCTGCTATGGTTTGAGTGTCTCCCCCAAAACTCATGTTGAAATGTAACAGCCATTGTGATGATATAAAGAGATAGGACTTTGAAGACTAAATTAGGTCATGAGGGCTCTGCCCTCATAAATTGATTAATGCTGTCACTCTGAGTGTGACTTAGTAATTGTGGAGCTGGGCCCCTGATAAGGGATAGATTTAGCCCCCACCTGTCCTCTCCCTGTTTCACCAGCTCACCTCCCTTTCCTCCATAGGGTGACGCAACACAAAGACCCCGGCCAGAGGCAGGCACCACGGTCTTGGACTTCAGAACCTCCCAGAAACAGGAGCCCATTAAACTTCTGCTGTTTTACATTACTCCCCCCACCCCCCATGGTGGTATTATGTTATAGCAGAAGAAAACAAATTAAGACAATGGCCATGGGCCCAACTTTAGTGGAATTATTATACATAAGGTGAGAATGAACATGTTAACTGCCATGTGAGTTGTGAGTTGCATTAATTTACTAGTTTCAAGCCTGAAGCCTCCTGAAGCATATATAACTCACAATTCTCTTGCATATTGACTACCAGGCAAGGAAGAAGAAATTATTTCTTTTATTAGGTCAAAAGACTTGTGAATTATACATGTTTCACAACTTCCCAGGCTCAAAGCTAGAATGAGTTAAATACAACTCACATGGCAGTTAATGTGCCCGACCTAATAAAACAACGTGGCCCTAAGGAAGTATGTTTTTTCCTAGTGTGGCAGTAAATATGTTCATTTGGGTGGAAAACTAGCACTTTCTACCGTAGGCAGTAAAGGCAAAATGAGATAATATTGTAAGTACCAGCAACTCTTAAGGTATAAAGATTCAATCTAGGAATGGCAGATGGGTTTTATGTACAGGTTAAATTTTGAGGGTACAATTGAGATAGGTATTGTAGGTTTGTTCTTAAAATGAATTTCTACGCAAGTTGGAACAGGTACATTTACCTATTACCTGTAATAGTCTCTGTTCATAAGTACAAGTTTAATATGAGTTGGGTTTTTGTAACTCGGGGACTGCTTGTAGCAGAAGAATGCAGAAAATCTTTATTAATACAGTTCAATCTGCCTAATGAAGTTAAATGATTAAGAAAGATGATCAGGCTCGGCGCCTATGGCTCAATCGGCTAAGGCGCCAGCCACTTATACCTAAGGTGGCGGGTTCGAATCCCCAGCCCGGGCCCGCCAAACAACAATGATGGCTGCAACCGCCTTGTGGCGGGCGCCTGTGGTTCCAGCTACTTGGGAGGCAGAGGCAGGAGACTCGCTTGAGCCCAGGAGTTGGAGGTTGCTATGAGCTGTGATGCCATGGCACTCTACCCAGGGGGATAGCTTGAGGCTCCGTCTCAAAAAAAAAAAAAATCAGAGAAAGGAGTGACCTACAATATGATGTGTTACATTTAGTCTTTTGGGACTAAATAATCAACTGAGCACTCCATCAATAATACCTATTTCAATTTTTTTGCTTTCATCTCATATTGTTCATATAGCATGTAACATAATTTTCTGCTAACATAGAATGTTCTGCTTGCAACTTGAAACAAATTTAAATTAGAAAGGCACTGAGTGCTTACTTTTTACTAAGTTCAACAAATGCTTTGCCTCAAGGAACGAGGGAAGGCACGGAGAGGACGCAGCAGCACTGGACTATCAGCTAACCCAGAAGTGCACACGTGGGGGAATCCTGCTACAGTCGCCAACTGGAGAGAAGCGCGGCGAGTTTACAGAAGGTCATAGATAACAGGTGTTATTTTGATTTGGAGGGAATTTCCTACTCTGGATTATTTAGTCTTAGATTTCTGTGGTTAAGGATGGCCTGACATTAGCTTAATTAAAACACCAGTCAGACACACGCGAAGGCTAAGGCGTGTAAATCTTAGGGCGGAGGCAGTGGGGCACGGTCAGCACCCAGAGGAGGGTCAGCTCCCCTGGGACTCTCAAGGCGCTCCGGGAGAATGCCCAACCCCTTCGTCGGTCCTCCTTTCTCATTGGCCACTGCCTGGCCGCGTCCCGCGCCCATTGGCCCGCGCAGACGCCGGCTTCTATAAGAGGCTGGCTGCGCGGGGCGGGGGGCTGACCCACCTCTCGGCTTTTCTGCGCCCAAGGTAAGTGGGGTGGCCTCTTCCAGCGGGCCCAGGGGCCAGTGTCGGGGGTTTGGGGGTACCCGGCCGGCGCGGGGCAGAGGCAGAGTCCACTACTGGGAGGTAAATGCCCGTGAGAAGCCGGGTCTGGAAGGTCGCAGTTGTACCCTCGGGGGCGCACTTTATTTCTTCCCATCCCCTTTGGGGAGAAAAGACACTTTCTGCGGACTTCTTTAATGTCAGAAACTGACCTTTCACATGTCATCTGATTTCACCTTCACAACAAACCCTAGTCAATCTCTCATTTTGCACATTCAAAACTGGAGCGTCTAGCCCAAGTCTGACTCCTGTATGTTAGCAGTAACAGATGCATTCTTCTTCCTTCCCTTCCTTTTCCATCAGAGGACAATGTCCCTTTTTCCCCTTCTCCTCCCACGAAGAGAACCCTCCGTTAGACATGCCCAAAGAAAAGGTACTCTCAGAGGCAAAGCTTCTCAGCAAGGCACCTACCCTCATCAGCTCCATCCCAACAGACTAGTATCTTAGTACAAGGTCACAGTCAACAGAGGCATAGGTCTTTATAGTTAAGATCCAGTTAATAGTTCAGGTAAGCTAAACCTTGCCTCTGACCCTTTAATTTTCAGAGGGATTGTTTGTTTGTTTATTTTATTTTGTTTTTTGAGACAGTCTCACTGGGTAGAGTGCCCTGGTGTCATCATAGCTCACAGCAACCTCACTCAATCTGTTGGGCTCAAGTAATCTTCTTGCCTCAGCCTTCAGTGTAGCTGGGATTCTTGGCACCCACACAATGCCTGCTATTTTTTTTTTTTTTAGATGCTAGGTCTCGCTCTTGCTCAGGCGAGCAAGCTCAGGTGAGCTCTAACTCCTGAGTTCAAGCAATCCTCCCTCCTTGGCCTCTCAGAGTGCCAGGATTACAGGCATTAGCCACCGTGCCTGGCCTTAATTTTCAGAGGTTTAAAATGGACTCCCCATAGATGTTCTATTCTAGTTGGCTTGGGAAGAAAAAAGAGAGCAGAGTTGAACGTGCTAACTTAATAAAAGTTTGTGCCTGTCAGTTTTCAAAGAATGGTGGGATTCCAACTATAAATATTTCTGTAAGATTATAATCTTTGGTTTACATATTTTATCACTGGAGTCTATTTATACATGTTTATCATCTTGTATCATCTTCAGGTAGGTGGATATGTCTTTTCTTTTCTTTTTGAGATAGAGTCTCACTATGTCACCTTCGGTAGAGTGCTATGACATCACAGTTCACAGCAACCTCAAACTCTTGGGCTCAAGCTATTCTTATAGAAGATTAAACATCATACATACTATAACAGTAACAACCTCATAACTCACATGATCATTTATGTGGTCACGACAGATTATCTTGCCTCGGTTTCCCAAGTAGCTGGACTACAGGCACCTGCCACCAATGCCTGGCTATTTTTTTGTTGTAGTTGTCATTGTTGCTTAGCAGGCCCTGGTGTATGTGGCCAACGCCTTAACCACTGAGTTATGGGTTCCCA
>CAUYQV010043851.1:0-38928 GCA_963574575.1 Galagoides demidoff | reverse complement strand
AAATGCTGGGCATTGTGGTGGGCGCCTGTAGTCCCAGCTACTTGGGAGGTTGAGGCAAGAGAATCGCTTAAGCCCAGAAATTTGAGATTGCTATGAGCTGTGACAAAGTGAGACTCTGTCAAAAAAAAAAAAAAAAGAGAAAAATTTCAGGCATAGCTTCCAGTGGGTTGAAGTCTAAAAAGAGTCCTGAATTTAGAGAACGTGGCTGCATAGCTGGTAGAGTTTTCATTTTACTAAAGATTTAATGAGATAAATCTTTGAAAAATGTTACATGTCTTCAGAGGCATTTTCTTTCTTCTTTTTTTTTTTTTTATGAGACGGAGCCTCAAGCTATCCCCCCTCGGTAGAGTGCTATAGCATCACAGCTCATAGCAACCTCCAACTCCTGGGTTCAAGCGAGTCTCCTGCCTCAGCCTCCCAAGTAGCTGGGACCACAGGCGCCCGCCACAACGCCCGGCCATTTTTTGGTTGCAGCTATCATTGTTTTTTTTTTTTTTTGAGACAGAGCCTCAAGCTATCTCCCTGGGTAGAGTGCCATGGCATCACAGCTCATAGCAACCTTCAACTCCTGGGCTCAAGTGAGTCTCCTGCCTCCGCCTCCCAAGTAGCTGGGACCACAGGCGCCCACCACAACGCCCGGCCATTTTTTGGTTGCAGCCATCATTGTTGTTTGGCGGGCCCGGGCTGGGGATGCAGCTATCATTGTTGTTTGGCCTAGCCAGAAATAAAATATTTTTGAGAAATAAAATATTTATTTTTTGAGACAAAAGTCTCACTCTGTGGCTCAGGCTAGAGTGCTGTAGTGTCAGCCTAGCTCAAAGCAACCTCATACTCTTGGGTTCAAGTGATCTTCCCACCTCAGCCTCCCAAGTAGCTGGGACTACAGTCACTTGCCATGATACCCAACTAAGTTTTCTATTTTTAGTAGCAATGGGATCTCACTCTTGCTTAGGTTGGTCTTGAACTACAGAGTTCAAGCCATCCTCAGCCTCCCAGAGTGCTAGGAGTACAGGTGTGAACCATATCGCCTAGCTCCCCTTACTCTTTATGAGAACTAAAACCCATATCCTTGCCTCAGGCCAGTGGTCAGGAGGGGCAGGGGCATGTCCCTTGTTTGTTGTGCCTCAGGAGATAGCTAAAGGGAATTGTCTGGGTGGAGGTTAGAATATTGTCTCAGTTGAAGATAGGATTAATCAGAACCATCCTCTTTTAAAGCTCTGTATTTCTGCTAAGAAGTAAGATGCTGGTAATTTGAGATCAGAGTCTGCCAGACTCCTCATTTGCTGGCAAATTAATAAACTCCTCTCTCCTCCTCAAACCACTTGTCCTCATTCTTCTGATGCTACTTCAGGGATAAGCACTGAGCTTTTTGCAACACTGACTCCAAAGTATTCACCCTGAACACCTAGGCAATAGTGGTACTATTTACTGAGATAGAGAATTTTGGAGAGGAGCACTTTGGAACTGAAAACCAACTATGGCATGGCATTTGTTTTGGAACATGTTAAATTTGAGAGATTTATTAGACATATCTAAGAATAGATATCAGGTAAGCAGCTTGAAGTTCAGAGAAGTCGTCAGAGCTAGATATATACATTTGAGATTGTAGAGAATATTTAAAGCCATAGATTGGATAAGAACTCCTAGGAGCCAGGTATGGTGGCTCACACCTGTATTCCTAGTACTTTGGGAGCCAAGATAGGAGGATCGCTTGAGGCCAGAAGTTCAAGACTGGCCTAAGCAACATAGTGAGACCCCCGTATCTATAAAAAATAGAAAAATAATCCAGGCATGGTGGCATGTGCTTGTAGTTCCACTACTCAATAGGCTGGAGCAGGTGGATCATGCAAGCCAAGGAGTTGAAGTTGCAGTGAGCTATGATGATTCCACTGCACTCTAGCCTGAGCAGCACAGGGAGACCTTGTCTCAAGAAAAGAAAACAAAATGAAAAAGATCTCCTTGGAAATAAGTCAGACAACAAAGACAGAAAATCCTATGATTAAACTATGGATTCTTTAGCATTTGACTACTAAGAAGATGAGATAGATCCAGCAAAAGAGGATGAGGAGTGGCCAGGAAGGAGAAATAAAATCAGAGAGGGTGGGCTCCTAAAGCCAAGTGAAGAAAGTGTTTTGTTGGGACTCAGAAACTGCTACCCCCAAATATGGCATTTTGACATGCTGAACTAAAGGTTTCCCTGAACCCTTTGTTCCCACTGACACTCCCAAAGATGAAGTTCCTTTATCTGCCTAAGATACAGATCCACCAAAAGAAACAATTGTTTTTTTCTTTCCCTCCCTGTAAGACCAAGAATGTACAAAACCTTGACAAATCCCTTCACAAGATAACGTACAAATTAAAATCTATTCCTAGATCCATTCATTCTCCCTAGTAATCCTTTATTGCCCCTTTACAGAATTCCTTTTCTCCCATCTCCCATATCCTGTTTTGCCAGGATGATATGTAAGCTTCTGAAACCCACTGCAGGGTGGATAATTACTCTGTGGTTTTCCCTGTGTACATGTTAATAAAATTTGTATGTCTCTTCTCTAGTTTGCCAGAGTCCTGCTCCAGGAGCAGGGTTCATTAAGACCTGTGGACCTGGTGGCAACCAATTGAAAAAATAGAAAGTTAGAAATGACAAGAGACAGACAAGACATGCAGAATAGAATTTTCAAAGGTGGGAACACAGGGAAACACCTCTCATTGTGAAGTTCCCACAAGTGGCCCCGAGTGTTTGTTCCACTCAGCTTTTATTGAAGGCCATTTGCTTATTAGCCCAGAGGGTAAGTTGAGGAAGGGAACAAAAACATCAGCAGTTTCTCTAAGTGAGCATATCAGCTTCTATTGTTTCTATAATCATTAACTTTGAGGGTCTGAGCAGTCTTGAGAAATCTGGAACCTGAGCCTTGTGTGGGGGCAGCCTCCTGTCTGTGGTCACACACACAGATTCCTAGAGGGGGTGTTAGTACCTGCTAGTTCACTGTGGAGTAAAACAAATGCCCCTGGTGTCAATCTCCTCTGAAGAATCAGTGGGAAAGAGGAATTTTCCTTTCATCAACACCACAGAGGGTCTTCCTCTGTGATAAGGGATATAAACCCTTCTACTGGTATTTCAGGGCTCAAGCTATTCCCTTGATCTCTGCCCCAGCCAAATACAAATCTCCACAATAAGTATTTGCTTTGACTGTTAACTGGGCAGGAAGTGGCCTAGTTAATTTTTCTTGCTAGGCCTTGCACACAGCTTCTTCTGTGGCCATTATTCCTTCAGAGTGCTTACAGACCCAGCAGGGGTGATTATAAGCTATATCCCCTATAGGCAGGCTTCTAGGAAAAGCAGGAAACTTGCTCAGATAAGAAATTTAGCAGCACCTGGTTTAAAGGTAAACTAGCCAACTTTCTTTGGTTCTGCCTCGCTTAGCTTATGTATTTATTTATTTATTTTGAGACAGAGTCTGACTATGTTGCTCTTAGAGTACTGTGGCATCACAGCTCATAGCAACCTCAAACTCTTGGGCTTAAGCAATTCTCTTGCCTTAGCCTCCCAAGTAGCTGGGACTATAGGTGCCTGCCACAACACCCGACTATTTTTTGGTTGTAGTTGTCATTGTTGTTTAGCAGGCCCGGGCCAGATTTGAATTTGCCAGCCCCCGTGTATGTGGCTGGTGCCCCACTGAGCTATGGGCACCAAGCCAACTTACTTTTTTACTTTCCCCTTTTTCTGGGGGTGTTTTCCCTTGCCAAGAATGGTGTCTTCAGTCCCCATTCTGTCTGCACAGTTAATGTGCCTTTTGTGAGTTGATTTTTCAGTGAATCATCAAGGGTCAAGGGGAAGTTTCTTTTGGCCCGTAAGAAATTCAAGAATGAGAAAGTAATAAATTATGTTAAATGTTACAAATGGGCAAAATAAGAGAAGAGAATTTGGTATATTGAACATGACACTGTGGAATGTACCAGTGGTCTTCATGGAAGTAGCCTTAGGATTTGGACTGTTTTCCTTTTCATCCCAAGCCATGACAGGCTCCCAGAAAATTTCTGCACCTATATAACAATTTATTTTAACATTCCTTAATCTCTTTCCTTGCTTCTGTAGCCCCATGGCACATCACTTACTTCATCTTATCCTTACACTCTGGATTGTGTTTCTTTTTCTTTTTTCTTTTTTTTTTTGAGACAGAGTCTCACTTTGTCTCCCTTAGTAGAGTGCTATGGCATCATAGCTCTCAGTAACCTCAAACTCTCGAGCTAAAGTAATTCTCTTGCCTCAGCCTCCCAAGTAGCTGGGACTACAGGGGCCTGCCACTAACTCCCAGCTGCTTTTTAGAGACAAGGTCTCACTCTGGCTCAGGCTGGTCTCACACTTGTGAGCTCAGGCAGTCTACCCACCTTGACCTCCCAACTGCTAGGATTACACGTGTGAGCTACCTTGCCTGGCCTCTTGCAGTCTCTTTAATCCTGCTGAGTGGAGCTAGTCCTCCTGACCTTTGAAAACTTGGGCAGCTTCAATGACTTTTCTTTTTTTGTTTTGTTTTGTTTTTATTTTGCCATGACTTTTCTGGTCCCTCAGTTCTATATTCTACTCTAGTCTCAATTCAGTGATTTAGAGCATCTAGTCCATATGTTATAATTTCAGTTCATTAATTTACTATGTAAGACCCCATATACTAATCAATGCTTCAATCTTTGTTTAAAGGAAAGACTTAACTCCTCTCTCCTTGTTGGGTTTAAAGGCAAATTGGGGATTTTTGGTGCAGGTGGAAATCCTGCCCCAGCTCCCCAATCCTTTCCTGGCACCTTTCTTACTCCATGGCAACTGTGGCTGACTGCTGGGTTAGTGAGGCAAATGGAGATGAACCAGAAGTTTATATTGGAAGATGTCATCATGCTTCCTAGGTGGAGCAGTTTTGAAGCTGACTCTCCCTTGTGGGCAGGTTCACACTGTGGGGAGTTCTATGGAGGACCCTCCTTGCCTCACCCCAGATCTACCTGGTTCTCAGTCCCTTGGTAGAGGCAGTGTCCCTCCTTATCACTGTAAGCTCTGCCCTTTGTGCCTCTAACTCTACCTCTGCCTGATATTCTGCTTGCTCTTCTGGGCAGGAGACTTTTATTTATTTATTTATTTATTTTTAATTAATTAATTTATTTTTGAGACAGAGTCTCACTTGTCCTTGTTAGAGTGCTGTGGTGTCACAGATCACAGCAACCTCCCTCTAACTCTTTGGGCTTAAGTGATTTTCTTGCCTCAGCCTCCCAAGTACCTGGGACTATAGCCATCTGCCATGAAGCCAGGCTATCTTTTTGTTGCAGTTGTCATTGTTGTTTACCAGGCCTGGGCCAGGTTCGAACCCGCCAGCTTTGCTGTATGTGGCTGGCATCCTAACCACTGAGCATTGGGTGCTGAGCCATAGGCAGGAGCCTTTTAAAGAGACCTCTAGGCTGATAATACCACTGTCACATTTGCACTTCAGGATTCATGTACCTTTAGAGGAATACAGTTACTTCCTCAGTGCAAAATTGCTATTGCTTGCTACAGGATGAGTCTGTGAATTCTCTGATCTCCTGGAATGGTCTTAAGAAGCTCCTCTTACTAGACTGGAAGTGAGTGGGCAAGCACATCACCTCCTGTTAACGGTGATGAGGGTGGGAGGTGGGACTCAAGTAACACAGTTTTAAAAAATTTTTGTCTTCCATATAATATATGTCCCAAGTCTTCAGTCTTTTAAAACCCTTTTATATTTTTCATCTGGGGGAGAGGTCCAAGAGTTCTATAACTTCTTCTCAGATGATTCCCTTTGGAATTTGCATCTGATATGTCTGGCCACTGAGTTTGATGGCTATACCCTACTTTGGCATTTACATTTTTCACACCCTTGATTCGTTTGCACTTTTGTTCAGCTACAGCTGCAGTATCTTTTGCACTTCCTTTATTCATTTGTTAATACAGTCATTTATTTCACAAATCTGCCTTGAAAATGAATGATGTGCTAATTATTATTCGGGGGACAGAAGAGTGAATGAAACAAAGTCTCTGTAGTGGGTTGAGCAGTTCCTCCATCCCTCCCTCTCCATTTATGTCCTCCCAGAACCTTAGAATGTGACCTTATTTGTAAATTCAGTCTTTGCAGATTTAATTATTAAAGATCTCAAGATGAAATCATCCTGGATTTATAGGGCCCTGAATCAAATGACTAATGTCTTTATCAGAGAAAGGAGAAGGAGTTTTGGATACGTAACACAGAGACATGCACAGCATAGGGCAACAAAGGCAGAAATTAGAGTCACATTGCTGTAAGCCACAGACACTGGAAACCAGCTACACTGCTGCCAGCCACGGACACTGGAAACCAGCTACACTGCTGCCAGCCACGGACACAGGGAACCAGTCATACTGCTGCCAGCCACGGACACTGGAAACCAGCTACACTGCTGCCAGCCACGGACACTGGGAACCAGTCGCACTGCTGCCAGCCACGGACACTGGAAACCAGCTACACTGCTGCCAGCCACGGACACTGGAAACAGTCACGCTGCTGCCAGCCACGGACACTGGAAACCAGCTACACTGCTGCCAGCCACGGACACTGGGAACTAGTCACGCTGCTTCCAGCCATGGACACTGGAAACCAGCTATACTGCTTCCAGCCACGGACACTGGAAACCAGCTACACTGCTTCCAGCCACAGGCACTGGGAACCAGTCACACTGCTGCCAGCCACGGACACTGGAAACCAGCTATACTGCTGCCAGCCACGGACACTGGAAACCAGCTACACTGCTGCCAGCCACAGGCACTGGGAACCAGTCACACTGCTGCCAGCCACAGACACTGGGAACCTCCAGATGCTGGAAGAAGCCAGGAAAAATTCTCCCCCAGAGGCTTCAGAGGGACGATGGCCCTGCTAACAACTGGATTTTGGTCTTCTCACCTCCAGACCTGTAAGAGAATAAAGTTCTGTTACTTCAAGCCAGTATATAGTACTTTATTATGGCAGCCATAGGAAAGTATACACTGCTTTCACAAAGCTTAAATTCAACTTAAACTCTTCGCCCTAGCCCTGCCCTCAGTACTGCCTGTCAATTATTTTCAGCACCCTCTTATTTTCCCCTACTAACACCTTTAAATCTTTACTGGTACCCTCAAACCTCTTTTCCCAGCCAATCTCCATTCATTTTAGCAGAGAGTGTATTCATCAGTCACTTAAGATACAAAATAATTTTACAGTGTCAAGAAATACAATGGTATAAGTCAAAATCAAGTTAGACACATTATAGTTTCATGTTTTCTTCTAGCTTAACTGGCTCTAAATTCTGGCTTTTATGTCTTTAATATTGGCTTCAGAATTCAAATCAAAGCCTTCTCCCTCCCACCCAAAAATTCCAGGCTTTTTAGGTGAAGTAAATTCTCTTCCTTTGAGACCTCAGCTATTCTTTTATTTGGAAGTAATTATGAATTCTGGTCATTTTCCATTCTTTTAATCAATATGTGACAAGCACTATATTTGGCTCTGGAAATACAAACAACAGACTGATTATACTTAGCCTCAGAGAGCTTACATGTTAGGAATGGGTATTAAACAAATGGTATTTAGATAACTGTTTAATTTCATGTGTGATGAGTACTGTGAAAGAACAGGTCAGGATTTATAAGGATTTATTTGTTTTTTAGAGATAGAATCTCACTTTATCGCCCTTTGTAGAGTGCTGTGGTGTCACAGCTCACAGCAACCTTCAGCTCTTGGGCTTAGGCAATTCTCTTGCCTCAGCCTCCTGAGTAGCTGGGTCCACAGGCGCCCATCACAATGCCCGGCTATTTTTTTTGTTGCAGTTTGGCTAGGGCTGGGTTTGAACCCACCATCTTGATATGTGGGGCTGGCACCCTACTCACTGAGCCACAGGCACTGCCCAAGGATTTATTTATTTATTTATTTATTTATTTTTTGTAGGGAGAGAGTCTCACTTTGTCACCCTCAATAGGATGCTGTGTTGTCACAGTTCACAGCAACCTTCAGCTCTTGGGTTTAAGCAATTTTCTTGCCTCAGTCTTCAGAGTAGCTGGCACCATAAGCGCCTGCCACAATGCATGCCTATTTTTTTGTTGCAGTTTGGCTGGGCTGGGTTTGAACCTCCCACCCTCGGTATATGGAGCTGGTACCCTACCCATTGAGCCACAGGTACCACACAAAGATTTATAAAGATTTATAACAAGTGAAGCTAACATGGGAGGTCAGGGAGAGCCTCTCTTAGGAAGGGACACTTAACAAAGATCAAAAGGATGAATGAATATTAGCTGGATAAAGAGGAGAAGCTAAGAAAAATTCCTGACCAGGAATGTGTGGGAAGACTAGTGTTTCTGGTGCATTGGAAGCATTATCAGAGGTGGCTATGCCCAAGCAGGGTAGGTGAAGAGTAGGGGGGATTCTCAATGAAGCTACTGGGGTAGGTCATGCTGGGCTTTGTCAGCCATGGTAGAGAGTTTTTTTTTTTTTGCAGTTTTTGGCCAGGGCCAGGTTTGAACCCGCCACCTCTGGTATATAGGACTGGCACCCTACTCTTTGAGCCACAGGCACCAGCCGGTAGAGAGTTTTGATTGTTTTCTTTGAAAAATCAGGAACTCTTGAAGGATTTTTTTTTTGGAGACAGAGCCTCAAGCTGTCCCACTGGGTATAGTGCTGTGGCATCACAGCTCACAGCAACCTCCAACTCCTGGGCTCAATCAAGCGAGTCTCCTGCCTCAGCCTCCCAAGTAGCTGGGACTACAGGCACCCACCACAACACCCGACTATTTTATTTTTTTTTTTGGTTGCAGCTGTCATTGTTGTTTGGCAGGCCCAGGCTGGATTTGAACCTGCCACCTTAGGTGTATGTGGCTGGCACCTTAGCCACTTGAGCCTCCAGCGCCAAGCCTCTTGAAGGATTTTAAACTAGGAGAAAAGGCTGGATGTGGTGGCTGTAATCCCAGCACTCTGGAATGCCGAGTGGATGGATCATCTGAGCTCAAGAATTCAAGACCAGCTTGAGCCAGAGTGTAGACCTTGTCTCTAAATCTAGCTGGGTGCTGTGGTGGGCCTCTGTAGTCCCAGCTACTTGAGAGGCTAAGATAAGAGGATCGCTTGAGCCCAAAAGTTTGAGGTTGCTGTTAGCTGTGACGCCACTACACACTCCTGAGGGCAACAAAATGAGACTCCGTCTAAAAAAAAAAGATTCTGTTCTCATTTTTTTAATTTATACTTACTATTTTTTGAGACAAGATCTTGCTATCTTGCCCTGACTGGTCTCAGACTACTGGGCTCAAGTGATTCTCCTGCCTCAGATGTCTGAATAAGTGAGGACTTATGCCACTGTATCTAGCTATTCTCATTTTTAAATGATCGCTCTGGCCTCCTTTTGGAGACTGGATTGTAGAGGGAGAAGAGTGGAAGCAGAAAGACACTGGAAGGCTATGGAAGACTTCCATGACAGAGCTTGGACTAGGGCAGATGCAATGGATGCGGTGGGAATAGATTAAGGAGATATTTAGGATGGAGAGTGGGCAGGACTTGGGGATTAATGAGAGGAAAAGGGTGTATTTCAGGGCTACCATAACACAATGCCACAGACTGGGTGGCCTAAACAACAATATTTTCTCATAGCTCTGGAGGCTGGAAGAGGCCTGTTTTCTTGATTTGCAGATGGCCACTCTCACTGTGTTCGTAGTCTTTCCTGTACATGTATTTCTGATGTTTCTCTGTGTCCTAATCTCCTAAGGACACCAATCAGATTGGACTAACAGCCATATTTTAACCTAATCACCTCTTTGAAAGTCCTGATTCTGAGATACTGTTAGGGTTTATATACACATGTTTAGGGGAGATACATCTCAAGCCCATTTTCCTGGCAGAAGCGAGACAGTGAATTATGATGCTATGTGCTGAATTAGAGAATCCTAAAGGAACAGTGGCTTAGAAGGAAGATTGAGAGTTTCATTTTGAGCATGTTGAATTTGAGATTGCCAAGTAACTATCCAACAGAATAGACCATTGGATATATTGGTCTTCACTTGGGCAGAAAGTTTAGGCTAGACATATAAGGTGGGGGGTTTTGGAATATAGCTAATAAGGAAGGCAGTGGAGTGCTGGAGATTGCCTAGGAGGAATGAGAGGGAGACAGAGAAGAAAAGGGTTCAGAACATGGTCTGCAAGGCACACCAAAACCAAGACAGCTGAGGAGGTTGAGGAGAGTGGGTCCTCTGTCTATTTTTAGTATGTACTGGCCTAAATAGCAGTGACCTCAAATAAAATGCTGGAGTCATCCTAAAACGACACCACTTTTGGGCATGTCAGCGGAGTAGTCATGGTCAGGCTGGAAATTACTATAGCTCTGATTTTCGTTAAGCTCTGTGAGGAAAGAACCTCTAGGTTTCCTTAGCAGAAACCATTGCAGGGTTTCCTCAGTCTTGTGGTAGGAGGAGAGTTCTCTGTGATAGGTTTATAAGTCTGGCCTCATGGTACTTATCTGTTTTCCTTGTATTTATTTATTTTAGGTCAGTGTTTCAATTTCTCATCCAGGCTTAAATGCAGTAGCAGCATCATAGTTCACTGCAGCCTTGAACTTCTAGGCTCAAGTAATCCTTTTGCCTCAGCCTCCTGAGTAGCTGGGACTATAGGTGCGTGCCACCACACCCGGTTGGGTTTTTTTTAATTGTTTCTAACTAAATCATAACTTTGTACATTGATGCATTTATGGGGTTCAGGGTATTGCTTCAATATACAATGTGAAATGCTTACATTGAACTAAGTAAAACATCCATCACAATTATACTTATTTCTTAATAGTTTTGAATGTACCACTGCATCATGCACATTAGGTGAGGTGCCCCTGAATACCCTCCTTTCTCCCAAAACCCTCCTCCCCTCCTCTCTCTCCTCTTCCCTTCTACTATCTGGAGTATAGTTATGTTTTGCCATTTGTATGGGTGTGTAGGTGGTTATTTATTGATTTCATAGTAGTATTGAGTACTACTATCCATAGTACATTGGATACTTTTTCCCCATTCTTTTTTTTTTTTACTTACACATATTTAATTAAAATAGAATAGACACAAACCAAAAAGAAGAAAACAATCAGGATTAAAGTGTCACACTGCCATTTTGTTTACAGGGAGGAGACAGGAAATGGAGCAGATTACCAGGAAAACATTCTAAGACAATCCCAAAGTAGCTGGATTACATAATGTTAGATTCATGCCAAAATTAAGTACTATCCCACTTAATCTACAAATGAAAAACAGGACTCAAAAGTTCATCCTGTTTAGTTAGTATAAGAATTTTTACATTAAATATATAGCAATTCATTTCTCAGAAATTGATACTGGCAACTTTTATAAGAAAGAATCTTTGTTTCTATTATGCATTGACTAGAAAATCTCAAATGCTAGTAAGCAGCTATGCTACAGTAGCCCAGTAAGTACCATTCCATAGTTGGGGTTAGTGTACATTTTGGTTTAAGACAGAACTCCATAGTAGGTTTTAGAAAGGCAGCAATAATTACATTTTGGTTTTTAGTCTAGATGGTTAACATAGTTAAGGCGACAGTTCAAGCATAGTAAGTGAAGGTAGTTAAAATCTAATGACAGTCATCACAACCTCTTGCAATCTACACATGCCTGTATATTGCTTACATGGAATGAAACCAGTGTTCTTACTCGGTATTTTACACACACAAACAAAACTAAAAAAAAGAAACACTATCAAAGGCAATCATTCTAAATGTACTTGGTTACATGTTAAAAATGCAAATACACCACAGAACTAAAGTAATATGAACAGCACTACTCATGACATAGGAGGTGACTGTTTCTCACACAAAGCTACGCCCGGATCAGTCATCCTAACCACAATGGCTTGTAAAAGCATCAGGTTTTTCCAGTAGAGAAACTATGCTAGGAAAGTCAGTAAATCTCTTGAAAGTTTCACATCTGTAAAACCAGGGTAAGGCTACAACTATCTTGAAATCTGAACAGTTATCAGATGAGACAGTTAGATTCCCAGACATCCCATGAAACAGAGGTCCTCATGCAGCAGGTGCTCACAGCCCTGGGAAAGCTTCATGTGCAGAGTACGGAAGTTGCCAAAGAAGGGAACTGGAAAGGTCAGCTGCATTGTGTTGTGCCAAGACTTTTAAACTTCAGGAATGGTGTGGTCCATCAGGCTTTTCATAATGCTTGGCGCCATCCTACAAGAGAGGCATATTTAATTAAATACTGACATTCAGTTTATTTTTTTTTTTTTCCAAAAATGTTATGTTAAACCAAGAAAATGCCAATTCCAATTTAGCAATGTGTTGGCATCAAGTAAGACTTGGGGAGAAGAGGAAGTATTTTAAATGACCTCAGGGTCTCTGGGAATCTCTAGTTGAGATTGTGGTGATTGTCATTAAAAAACACTGAGAATTCTAGAACAATTAATCCTAACAATAACCTTTTTTTTTTTTTTTTTTTTTGGGACAGAGTCTATGTCACCTTCTGTAGAGTGCTGTAACATCACAGCTCACAGCAACCTCCAACTCTTGGGCTTAAGTGATTCTCTTGCCTCACCGGCAACAACACCCAGCTATTTTTTAGTTGCAGTTGTCATTTTTGTTTAGCTGGCCTGGGCTGGGTTCAGACCAGCCAACCTTGGTGCATTTGGTGGCAATGTGACCACTGTGCTATGGGCACTGAGCCAGACAATAACCTTTTTCTCAAACAGTAACTAATTATGTGCTATCCAGAAGCCAGCACAAACAAAAATTTTAAGTGTTATTGTTTAGGAATCCTTTAAATCTCATTCCCACATGCATGAAAGATTCTGAAAGGAGGATTCTAAATTGGCTTGACCAAAACCATCAACAGAAGCTAGGATTTGAAAAGTTTTAGAAAAAGCAACCTTGTTCCTTTTCAAACTTCCTCTCTCTCAGCTTTCCAACCCTCAGTTCCTGAGGACATGACACCACATAGCTCACACTTCTACTGGCATCCTCTGAGATGTTGAAGAAAATGGTTAACTGTTACTTCTAATATCCTCCTGGCAAGAAAACTCCATACAAACCCCATGACTAGATTTCTGCTGAGCAGAGAGGCAGTAGGCAGAATGCACCTGTAGTAAATGTATTGCAAACTGAAAGCTGGAAGCATGCCCACCTCTGTTTAGATGACTTTTTTCTACTAGGCGATATCAAAATTAAGTGTATGTATGATAAATTTAATTCCATCTTTGGGAAGTTGTGAGGGTTCATCCTTACCAACCAATTACTCTAATTTAAATAATCTACTTCATGTACCCTTATAAAATGCACCATAGGAGTGGTACATTTTACAAGGGTACATGTGAAGCTTATTAATGTAGAATATAAATATCTTAACACAATAACTAAGAAAATGCCATGAAGACTATGTTAACCAGTTTGATGAAAATATTTCAAATTATATATAAAACCAGCACATTGTACCTCCGGACTGCATTAATGTACACAGCTATGATTTAATTAAAAAAAAAAAAAAGAAAGAAATAATTTACTTCAGATTTCTAGATAAAGACCAGTGTAATTTGTTAAGTAAAAGAACTCAAAGGTTTCAGAATTAAAAAAAAGTTACAGTGCTTTAAGTCACACATCACACATCACATGCATCAAGATGAATTGTCTACTCACCGTTTAATGATATGTTCAAAGATAAACGTAGGCATGACTGTAATGGTAACTACATTTCCAGCTGTCGACAGTATGTCTGCAATTTGAGAGTCCTGATAAAAACACACATTAACAATTAATTCCAGAGGGATTATTTAATAAATATAAAATTGGTAAATATTCTCGGTAAAGAAATACACACTGTATACCCCACTACATTTTGCTAATATCTCTAAGATCCTAACTTTGGCATTTCGATCAGAAATATCTCATTTTCCTTACCAAGTTTAATTCTACAGGAACACAATTTTATACCTGGTAATTAAATTACTAAGTAAACTGAGATGAACGTATTAGACAAAAGAATTTATCTTTCAGTACTGAAGATTAATTTCCCCACATGCAATACTACCATATCCTCTCAGTTAACCATGTAGTTGAAACCAAAATTTATGAAATGGGCAGGTCTTAATTAAATAAAACCTTTAGATCTTAACATAGACTTATTTAATAATTTGTGAAGGGGCTTGGTGCCTATAGCTCAGCGGCTAGGGCGCCAGCCACACACACCAGAGCTAGTGGGTCCGAATCCAGCCTGTGTCTGCCAAACAACAATGCCAACAACCACCAAAAATAGCCGGGCCTTGTGGCAGGTGCCTGTAGTCCCAGCTACTTGGGAGGATGAGGCAGATTATCACCTAGCCCAAGAGTTAGAGGTTGCTGTGAGCTGTAACACCACAGCACTTATACAGGGTGAAATAGGGAGACAGAGAAAAAAAAAAAAAGAATTTGTAAAGGGAAACTATAAAAACAAAGTACTAATAACATGCAGAATGTCATCGAAATCTTCACTGCTTATATGTAACCATAGAATTCTAGCCTGATGGACTCCAGAGTTGTAACTCCAAGTAATAGCCCAGATAATTCCTGTAACTGGCCAGAGCCTGAGCCCAGGTCCCACGCCTGCATCTCCTACCAAGTTTCTATATTTTGGAGGTCAACAGGAAAACAGTGCCGCTCAAATAGTCAAAGGAAAGAGACATGGGCTGTAATTACACTGTGACAAAACAAGGTTGAGATCTGCTCCTCACCTTCAATCCAATGACATTCTGCCCATTGATTTCACAGATGTTGTGTTCCGTGAGAAGACCATTTCTGGCTGCAGAACTATCTTTGACTATGGATGTTATTTTTCCATTTTTAAAGATAAAGCCAACATGTCCACTGCTATCCTTGTGCATGGTGATTGTCCGTTCAAAGGGCCTATTAACAAATGGGTTCACCTAAAAACTTCATTCTGAGATAAACATTTTAATGGATTTCATGTATATAAATTCCACCAAACCGGATACTTGGCTATCATAAATGCTAAGTGATTTACTAAGAGCAGGCTCTGGTAATTATATGTTCACAGAACATCTTTGTGTAAAACATTTTTTAAAAAATATCCATCCATTACGGTTTGACTAATTAAGATTTCCTTGAGACTAGTGAACAAAATGTTTCATGCAGTTTATAAATAGGACCTTCCTCTAAAACTCATCAGACCTTAGCATTCAGAATAGGCTTTGAACTCAAAGTATTAAAAATATCAAATTGTTTACTTTTTATTAACTCTTAGTATCTTCTAGAGTCTGTTCTTAGCAGACTCTAAAGCCCATCAATACCATTTGATCATTTTTTGCAACTAAAAACTACATTTACAGAGTCCTGAAAGTCCAAGAAAATGGAGAACAGTCCTGAATTACTGTGACGGCTTACCTGTCACGGATGGTCATGGTAATCTTCTCTCCAAAAGCCTGTTTGAGCACCTTGTGTGCTTTATCAGAGCTCCAGCCGGCACAGTTTTCACCATTGATCTGAAGTACCTGGTCCCCAAATCTCAGACCAACCAAAGAGGCTGGAGAATTGGCCTGGACCAGCTGAACAAATATACCCTAGATAGTAAGTAAATAAATTTGGTCATTCACCACTTTATGATATAGCTTAAAAATGCTGCTAAGTTAGGAAATAAGTGTTATGTTAGAAATCTACCCTAGTAATAGGAAAAAAAAAAAAAAGAAAAATTACATGTGTTGTTACCAAGGAACCAAAAAAACCTATCAAGGCAATAACCCCAAAGAATGAGGAAATACAGTGATATCTCAGTGGTAATTTCTACCTCAACTCATGATCCACCTGACCAACCTCAATCACCCCTTTCATCTTGGAATAAAAAGACTAAGAAAAATAAATTAGGACAGCATGAATAAATACACACTTCTATGTGTCTGATAAAATACAAAATAACTGGTACATGATCATTTTCAGGGGAAAACAAATCAAATTATTACAAGTTTGTTAAGTTCTTTTATAGTTTAAAGTCATTAATTCTACCTTTAAAAATGAAAGATTTCTTTGCTTATTTGCTAAATTATGCATAATCTAATAAGATTGTAGTTTATGTAACAGCTTAAAAAGATGGGCACTTTAAATACACGAGTGGGCTTATAAAGAATACACTACAAACAGAGAAAACTCAAAATACTAAGAACTAAACCCACATGAGTATTTTTACTTACGTAAATTCTCAATCAGACGTTGAACAAAATAAAAACCAGCAAGTATAACAGAAGTGTAAGCCTTGTAAAGCATAAACACATCTGTAAGGCCAGACCTTTTCCACAATCCTCTGCTGAGTCAGACATGATTCTATCACATGCCTGTTACACTGTCGGGGTCAGTGAGCAGTAGGTAGCACCCTACAAATGAACTAATGTGCTTTAGCCAAGTGAATACACCCACAATGCGGCCAAGGGGTCTATGCAAAGTATCTTTCCTCTTTAGGACAGAGGGGAGAACAGAAGAGAAACAATGGCAGAAAGGGCAGAAGCATCCACTTTAGAGCTTCCCAACCAAGCACGAGCAAAGACATCCATGTCCTCAGCCCCCAGCACAGGCAGGCAGGGTTGTCTCATCCATTTAGAGCAGTGTTGTTTTATAATATAATATACTTACATAATTTTCTGTGTGGAAAGATGGGCACATTGAGCTAATGACATCTAAGACTGAAACAGAATCCAATAAGGTAACGGCTAAAACTTAAATCAAGGTAAAGGCCCAGCAGGTCCTTAACAATTATAAATGGATTCTCAGAGAGTAACACTGTCTCACATCTTCAGTATGGTAAGGTGAGAGGTAAACTAAAAGGAAAGTACTGGCTGCCCTAATTAGAAAGATATTCTTGCTTAGAAAATGACCTGTTAAATTCAAATTTGAAAGCTAGAAATAACAAAACCATCTCTAGTTAATTATTTGATTTACATATGAACACACATCAATTCTCACTTGTCAGTTTTTTAACTTTGATGGGATTTCTGTCACTTGTCTATTACACTATGCTGCCCTATTTCAGTGCCAGAATTCTATTATACAAACTGTCACAGTATTTGTAGACCAGTGTGACAGTTAGAATACTCAAAATTGAAAATAATCTTTCAAAGTAACGGAGTTGGAAGTCCCAACTCTGCCTCCTCAAAATAGGGATCTCTAAGTGAACAAAATTTAAGTTATTAGATTTAAAATATTCTCAATGACAGATGCACCATTATAACTAAAGTATTTCTATTTCAAATTACTTTACAATTAGTCACTTAAACAAATTCAAATAGATATTAAAAATACTTACATTATCTATCGATTTAAGCCTGAGTCCAATTTTTCCATCTTGATCCTTACACAGAATGACTTCACGAATCCCTTGCTTAATTTCTGCTCTACGAATTCCAACATCATTACCAGTTACAGGAGCCACCATATAGCTCATACTGGAAGGCCTTGCTACCAATTGCTGAAAAAAACATACACAATGTGCCAATATTTAGAAATATTCTCCTTGTACTATGTTTAGAACATTGTAGTTACTCATATACTAAAGAGAGAATGAAGAATCTACAATGATAATTAATTGGAACATAATCTGTTGGGGCTTTCAAAAAGTAATTGACAAGTAATATCCTTCAGATAAAGTTTGATTTCTGAAAAAATGATAGTGGTACTAATTCCTCAGGTAACTTATAGCCTCATGTACTACCTCCAGTAGATCCCACGATATGCTCTCTGCTGGTTTTTAATTCACTGCCCTTTGCTTCACATGTGCTTAGTCTGGGCTTATCTTCATGTCTAATGTGTTGCTACCTCTGAACTTAAAAGCTGCATCATACTTGTGAAATACACAGCTTCCAGGGATTATTTCATATTATGATTCTGAAGATGTACTTATCCTTTCAGAATTTTTGTAAAAGGAGCAACATTCGCACCTCACAGTATTATTGTGAGAATTAAATGAAAGTGCATTTTTTTGTATGAGTCACATAGTTAAATATTTCTCGTCCCCTTCAATAACCACCTATGGACTAACAAATAGGATGTACGAACCAGACTGCCCCAGAACAGCCAGCCACCTCTGGGATTTGAGTTGGACGCCATGTCTCATATCTTTAATGTTTTCAGGGTTTGTTTTCTTTTTTATATTGTGAGTACATAATAGTGATGCACCTTTATGGGGCATATGTGATATTTTAATACAGGCATACAATGGTAATTTCAATCAGCATAACTGGGGTACCCATCTACTCAGGCATTTGTCATTTCTTTGTGTTAAGAACATTTCTCAAGGTACGGTGCCCACAGCACAGTGGTTACGGTGCTGGCCACATGCCCCGAGGATGGCGTGTTAGTACCTGACCTGGGCCAACTAAACAATAATGACAACTACAACAAAAAATAGCCAGGCATTGTGGCAGGCACCTGTAGTTCCAGCTACTTGGGAGGTTGAAATAAAAGATTCACATAAGCCCAAGAGTTTGAGGTTGTCCAAAAAAAAGACCATTTCTGAGGTTCTCTTGACCAAAACTGGTTTACTATTTTTAGTGGATTCTTTCCTCAAACAAAAGACAGTGAGAGAAGAGCTTATCAAGGCTTCATAGTGGAAATTTTTCCTAGAAAGATACAAAACAGCTTTAATCTACCTAAGAATTGTGATGTTCACAGTGGAGCAGTGAGAAGGGAGAACCTCAGCTGCAAAACATCAGACTGACAATTCACTCATTCAGAATGCACGGTCATCCCAGCAGCTAGTCTACAGCTGGCAGTCCAACAGGAATAAAACACACGCACACAACCATACTAGAAATCTGAACATGCTCCCAGAAGAAATGACATATGAAGGATGACAAAGTTTCAAAAGAAGAATTATAGCTATAAAAAACAGAAAAATCAGCTAATGGGATAGGAAAAGAAATGAGGCACAAATGAATGATTCAGTGTAGTTGGAATTTATTTGCTTCAGAATTACCATAAATACTGAGTAAATACTAGAAAGCTGGCAGCCTAACGCATACAAAAAACACAAACTGACTACACCAGAAATCAGAACACAAGTGTAGAACTTACTTATGAAGAACTCTTCAGCAGAGCACTGTGCTCTTACTGAGCTGAGTAGACAGAGATGTGAATGAAGTCAGAAAAGCAGAGGCAGCTGGTGAGGCAAACAACCTGGGTAGGGTTAGGGTTAGCTTTACTCTACTCCAGGTGATGCTGGGCCTACAGCACGTAACATTTTCCTTTGTTGGTGACTAAAGGGACAGGAGCTTTATTCCTTCCTGTGTGTTTCCTAGTCACTGTGTAAGCCTGGTCCTTAACTCTGGCAGCGGCAGTTGGTTCCAGTCTCCAGCTTTTACTGACACTCCCAAGAACTAGTAGCCTCATCACGTGTCAGAGGCACCAATAACACAAGCAGTGCCCCTTACTCCGGGGTCTGAGTCCCAGCTCTGTGAGGCTCTCCCCCAAGCTTCTAGGTTCTGCTAACTTCAACCTCTTTCCTGTGTTACGCCAGTTTTAGAAGTAGCCAACTTTCTGCTATTACATCTGGGTCCATTTTTGCTTTTTCAATTCAGCTTCTTTATCTGATTTCTTAACTTACCTCTGCTGAAATACCTACTTTGATTTGTTTTCCCAACTGAACTCTGCCAAAAACATGATTTAAATAAACATTTGGCATATAAATAAACTCCTAGGTACTTTATTAAGAGCTGAGAATGTGACAACAAGGTGACATAAGCATTTCAGGAAATATTTAACTGTCATTATAGTAAGCACTACAAAGTGCTACACTCATGGCAATGACTTTAACAAAAGGTTATGAAATCCATTAAGCCTGGAATCTGGGGTCTAATTACAAGGAGCTTTGAATTTCAGAAATAATGTTAGAAGTTCATGAGCAAAGAAAAACTATGATAGACGTGTACTTCAGAATAGTTTATCTAGCAATAGTTTAATACCGCTTGACATAAATTACTAGAGGAAATGTAAGAGTACTAGAATAACCCTAAGTTGAAGTTCAGAAGTGTCGAATATAGCTACAAAAATATAGAACAGAAAAAATACAGGAACAGTCAGAGACAGAATCACTGGGTCTTAGTAACTGACTAAATGCCGAAGACAAAAAAGAATCGACTAGTAATAGGTAATCAGGAATCTTTAAGCCCTAATAAATTTGAACAGTGGCAACAGCATAAAATGAAGTAGACTATGTAAGAAGTAATTTTCAAAACAGTCTGAAATTTGGGAAGCTAAGTCAATGCTAAAGTTAAAATCTGTGAGTTAGCTACAGAAAGGCGAGCACGTATCCCTGAGTAAAATGATTGTATATAATTCAAAATTAATTCCACTACATACCACTTGAGCTGGTGCTCCACCAACCAGGGCCATATTTGCAAATATTTCTTCCTCATTTAAACTCAGGCCCATGTACTGAGATAGCTCTGGATACAGTTTAGGGTAGAGATCTAATATAAATAAATAAATAAATACACAAATGAATAAAAAAGAATGTGCAGAATAACAAAAACGGAAACTACTTTTATTATGGGTTTCTATTTGTGTTAAAAAATTATATTTAAGTCATAAAACCTAGGATGAATTTAAAGTAGCAATTTGGCATGGCACCTTGCCATCTTTTTAATGACAATTAGAAATCAGAAAATGTTTAAGGTGAGAGTCATAAAATATGAAGACATTTGAACAGAAACAATGTCATATTTCTAAATATCCAAAAGTAGAAATAATTTATTGAATAAATTAATAAATAATTACTATTCATCAGTAAATAGACCTATAGAATGATTCTTCTGAATGGCAAAGCTTTTAAAATTATTTAGTGTCATATCATATCATTTTAATAATGCTAACCACATGCCAATGAAATCCTAGAAACAATAACTTTGAAGATTAAAATTATTCAACTTACTAGTAGTTATGTAATATTTACAAAACCTTTTTTAAAACATGATTTATCTATGACTTAAACTGAACTTTCTTTTCTTTTCTTTTTATTTTTTAGGGAGAGTCTTCTACTCTGTCACTATGGGTAGAGTGCCATGGCATCATAACTCACAGCAACCTCAAACTCTTGGGCTCAAGCCATGCTCTTGCCTCAGCCTCTTGAGTAGCTGGAATTACAGGGACCTACTACCACACCCAAATGGTTTTTCTATTTTTAGTAGAGACAGGGTCTCACTTTCGCTCAGACGGGTCTTGAACTCCTGAGCTCCAGCAATCTACCTGCCTAGGCCTCCCAGAATGCGAGAATTTTAAAGTAAATTTTCTAAAAGAAACAATGTTAAAAATGGTTATAAGCCAAGATGACAGGCAACAAAAACCTATTTAACACTTATTTTCTATCTTAAAATGTATTATTTAGGGGCTCTGTACTGAATTCCTCTGAACCTTGAAAAAAAAAAAAAAAAAAGAGACCAGAAACAGGGTATAGAGACTGGATAGAGACTTTTGGAAGCACCCCAAAAAGGAGGTGGCTGGAAATTTCAGAAGCTCCTGGGTAGGGCGCTGGCCCCATATACGGAGGGTGGTGGGTTCAAACCCAGCTCCAGCCAAACTATAACAAAAAAATAGCTGGGTGTTGTGGCGGACGCCTGTAGTCCCAACAACTTGGGAGGCTGAGGCAAGAGGATCACCTAAGGCCAAGAGATGGAGGTTGCTGTGAGCTGTGATGCCACCATACTCTACCAAGAGTGACAAAGTAAGGCTCTGTCTCAAAACAAAACAAAACAAAACAAATTTCAGAAGCTCCCCTGGCAAAGAAAGAGGATGGTTCATAAAGTTCAAAACAGTGGCCAGGCGCAGTGACTCACGCCTGTAATCCTAGCACTCTGAGAGGTCAAGGGGCATGGATTACCTGAGCTCAGGAGTTCAAGACCAGCCTGAGCAAGAGCGAAACCCCCATCTCTAAAAATAGCCAGGTGTTATGGCCAACCCCTGTAGTTCCAGCTACTTGGGAGACTGAGGCAAGATTATCACTTGAACCCAAGAGTTCAAGGTTGCTGTGAGCTATGATGCCACAGCACTCTACCCAGGGCCATAGAGTGAGACAGTCTCAAAAATGAAAAAAATAAAATTCAAACGTAGCAGCATGAGGCAATTGTACTTATCAGCCATATTAGGGACTTAAAGAATCAATTTCCATTAAGCCATAAAACACATCTTCCTTTTCACAGTTTACTCTTTTGATTAGCTGAAGTTGTTTTTTTCAAATTAGCTTTTTTATTACTACTAGAGCTTTTTTTTTTTTTTAATTGGGGATTCACTGGTTACACTGGTTGCATTTGTTAGGTAAAGTCCCTGTTACAATTGTGTCTTGCCCCCAAAAGGTGTGTCACACACCGAGACCCCACGCCCCTCTCTCTTTCCCTCTCTCTGCTCTTCCTCTCCCCACACCTCACTCTGTACAGCTTTTCTTGAAATAAACTTATTTTCCTTTTTACTACTAGAGCATGACCACCAATTTTGTGTAGTCAACAGAAAAAAGTCTTAGATTCCGTATTTCAGCAAAAGAAAGCTTAATCAATACTTCTACTCACAGAGAATAAACCTCCAATATAAACTTACTTCCATCTTGAGAGACAGGAGCAGAAGCTTCTGACAAAATTGCTGGGTTGGCAGGATTTGCAGAAAAGGCAGTCTGAGCCTGAAAAGGAAAAGAAAATTCTAACAACATGCTACAAATACTTACTTAAAATTCTCATATAATTTACAAGTTAAATCCAATACTTCCACAAAGAAACTAAAACACTGAAGTTTTACTTAAGAAAGTTATAATTTCAAGACAGGCACAGTGGTTCACACCTGTAATCCTAGCACTGTGAGAGGCTGAGGCGAAAGGATGACCTATGCTCAGGAGTTCCAAGATCAGCCTGAACGAGAACAAGACCTCACAAAAATTAGCTGGGCATTGTGCTGGGTGCCTGTAATCCCAACTACTTGGGAGGCTAAAGCAAGGGGATTGCCTGAGCCCAAGAATTTGAGGTTGCTGTAAGCTGTGATGCTACAGCACTCTACCCAGGGCCAGGGTACAAAGTGAGACTGTTTCAATAATAATGATAAGTTAGTGTAGCCCGGGTTACAGTGTATAGAGTCTACAGCAGTGTATACTAATGTCCTCGGTCTCCAGAGTCATTCTCCATCTCCTGCTGACCCACCCAGAACAACACACTATCCTATAAGCTCCATTATACATTATGCCTTTTTAAAATATTTTATCCTGTATTTTTACCGCACCTTTTCTGTATTTAGAGATATGTTCAGATATATAAATACTTATCCTTGTGTTACAACTGTTACAGTTATTATGTACAGGTCTGCAGCCTAGAAGAAAGAGGCTCTATCACATAGCTTAGGTGTGTAGTAGGCTGTATCAAATAGATTTGTGTTAAGTGTATGCTAAAATATTTGTACAATGATGAAATTGCCTGAGAATGCATTTTTCAGACCAAATCCCTGTCCTTAAGCAACATATGACCACATATGTGTCATTATACATTTGTCAAAACCTATAGAACAAATGACTCCAAGCATGAACCCTAATGTAAACTATGGACTTTGGGTGATAAAATACATCAACGTAGGCTTATCAACTGCCGATGTACCTAGTACCTACCACTCTGGTGCAGATGGGTGTTTGTGAGGAAACAAGTGTACCATATTTTCTCCTCAGTTTTGTTGTGAATCTAAAACAGCTCTAAAACAGCTTATTCATTTAAAAAATACCACTCCTTTTTATAGAAACTATTACTTTTTATTCTTTCATTGCTTTTGTTCCTATCCAATCTCTGTAAGTTGACCACCGGGACTGTGACAAACTGGCGGTCATAAGGAACGAGGCCTGCTGGACTGATACATGCGTGTGGTGCATGCCCAGTCAATGAACCCAAGGTCAAGTGAAGGAGGTGGTCATGTTGGGAAGTGTCAACTACACAGGTTCTACTGTATCGAGAAAACTGCACAGTTATGTAAACTTAATTTTGTAATAAGCAAAAGTATTATTAAAGAAGGATGTGACAGGAGTTTCAGTACGTGTACTATCCACTATTAAAATGTAGCTCACTATTTCAAATCTACTTTGAAATCTGAAGCCGCTTAAAAAGGGGGGCAGTGGCAGGTAGTGCCCCCGGAACAGTAGTTCCTCCAGGGTGTGCTGCATCGGCCCCTTACAGAAAGCATGTGAGGAAACATGTTCTGTGGAGTCACTTCCGTCACTCCTGCTCTCTACACAGGAAATGACAGGCTCTGGTTCTATATACTGTTGTTTCTTAAAAGCTCAATTTGTATAGGTGGAGGCTCCTATTAGGATGCGGAATGGATAGAAAGGTTCATATGGCTCGGCGCCTGTGGCTCAACTGGCTAAGGCGCCAGCCACGTACACCTAAGGTGGCAGGTTCGAATCCCCCGCCCGGCCCGCCAAACAACAATCATGGCTGCAACCAAAAAATGGCCGGGCCTCGTGGCGGGTGCCTGTGGTCCCAGCTACTTGGGAGGCTGAGGTGGGAGACTCGCTTGAGCCCAGGAGTTGGAGGTTGCTATGAGCTGTGATGCCATGGCACTCTACCCAGGGGGATAGCTTGAGGCACCTTAACAAAAAAAAAAAAAAAAAAGAAAAGAAAGGTTCATATGATACTGAAAGCACAACCTACTGGCCATTGGAGTACAGTTTACAAAACAAACTGTCAACTCACTGCTGTAATTTAGTTTTGTTGTAGTATAAAAGGCAAATAGATGAGAAAATGAATACTACCTTCTCCCACAACTTTTTGGAAGAATCAGAATAATTAAAAAAAAAAAAAAAGGTGAGATCCACCATAAAAAATGAAGCATAAAATATACAGTTCAAGAGTTTAATGACTTTAATTGGGAACATTTTAAAATCCAGTTGGGGGATAAAACCACATTTCCCCTTCCTTACACAATGCTCTATCTCTATTTTCTGCTCTGAAAATAAAAGGTCCTTCAATGCAAATATCCACATAATTTGCTTCTCCTTAAAGAGGTCAGACTGATGTAGACTGTAGCCCTCTCTGTTTTTCAATCCAACATTTGTTAATATAAACTCTTCTGTTGTTTTCAGAATCAAAAGCCTCTGCTCAAAGCTAACTATGGTTAATTTAATTCCGTAAAAAGCTAATTTTAAAGATGGGAAAAAAAAGATTCTTTCAGATCTATGTGCAAATTCTTATCAGTTAATGTACTGATGTCATACTAATGGCTTAATGGTTATTCTGGAAAGAAAGTATTTCAGATAAAAGCTTTTCAGAAAAAAAGAATGCTTATGGAAATAAAACCACATGAGGAAAACACTGTAATACTGAAGAAAGACATGATGGAACATGTAAAAGTGACTTAACAGGCCACTTAAAACTTTAAGGCATCAAGCCTTGGCAGCCAAACTGTAGACATCAGAGACTTTATAAACCACATCTTTTTTCCTTTTTTTTTGAAACAGTGTCTCACATCGCCCTTGAAAGAATGTTGAGGCGTTACAGCTCACAGCAACCTAAACTCCGGGCTTAAGCCATTCTCTTGCCTCAGCCTCCCAAGTAGCTGGGACCACAGGTGCCCACCACAACGCCCGGCTACTTTTTGTTGCAATTGTCATTGTTGTTTAGCTAGCCCGGGCCAAGTTCAAACCGCCATCCTCGGTGTATGGGGCTAGTGCCATAACCACTGTACTATAGGCATCAAGCCTATGAACCACATTTTAATATCCATATTGGATCTATGATGGAAAATAACCCATTTGTTCTTGATTCCCTCCCGCACATAATAACTGGCCCATCCTGTATTCTTCAGGTTGCTTAAGACTTCATACAACTTTTTCTGCTCATTTATCAATTATTATTATTATTTTTTTTTTTTTGCAGTTTTTAGCCAGGGCTAGGTTTGAACCCACCACCTCCAGCATATGGGACTGGTGCCCTACTCCTTTGAGCCACAGGTGCCTCCCTCATTAATCAATTATTAAGAAATTATGGTAAATTGAGGTCAGGGCCTCCAGTACATTGATCTTCAGGATAAGGAGTTTTTGGATTATCTTGTCAAATTAAAAGAATAAAACAGCAGCTAAACAGGTTTTGAGCTTGTAAGACATTAAGCTGAGAGCAAACTGTAAACAGATATGTTCATTGCACACTGTAAATTATCTCCAGTTTTGGGCCAGGCACAGTGACTCAGGCCTGCAGTAATTCCAGAACTTTTGAAGGCTGAGGTGGGAGGACTGTTTGAGGCCAGGAGGTTGAGATCAGCCTCAGCAACATAGCCAGGTTGTTTATTTGCTCTATAAAAAACAAACTAACTAGCTTGGCGCCCGTGGCTCGAGTGGCTAAGGCGCCAGACACATACACCTAAGGTGGCGGGTTCGAATCCAGCCCAGGCCCACCAAAACAACAATGATGGCTACAACCAAAAAGCAGCTGGGCGTTGTGGCGGGCGCCTGTGGTCCCAGCTACCTGGGAGGCAGAAGCAGGAGACTTGCTTGAGCCCAGGAGTTGGAGGTTGCTGTGAGCTGTGATGCCATGGCACTCAACCCAGGGGGACAGCTTGAGGCTCTGTCTCAAAAAAAAAAAATCTAAAAAAATAAGCCAGACTTGGCGCCAGCCACATGCACCTAGGGTGGCGGGTTCAGGTCTGGCCCGGGCCCGCCAAGCAGCAATGACAGCTACAACCAAAAAAAAAAAAAAAAAAAAAAAATGGCCGGGTGTTGGAGCAGGCGCCTGTGGTCCCAGCAACTTGGGAGGCGGAGGCAGGAGACTCGCTTAAGCCCAGGAGTTGGAGGTTGCTGTGAGCTGTGATGCCATGGCACTCTACCCAGGGGGACAGCTTGAGGCTCTGTCTCCAAAATAAATAAATAAATAAATAAAAAATAAGCCAGGCAAGGTGGTGCATGCCTATAGCTACTTAGGAAGCTACAGTGGGAAGATCACCAGAGCTCAGGAGTTCAAGGCTGCAGTAAGCAATATCATGCTACTGTACTCCAACCTAGGCTAACAGAGCAAGACCCTTCCTTTGAAAAACAAAAATCACTAAAAATTACCAAAATAGTAAAAGTGATCCCAACCCCATCTTTTCTTAAGCAGAGGCAGGTCTTTAAAGCTGATACTCATATAAAGGACTATAAAAATTTTTGACTCAATGAAACTAGAAATACTGTAATTTTTAGCATATTCATTTAGAGAGCAAATAAAATGTCTGCTGCTCCTCTAAAAGGAAAGAAATCACGACATTTTCCTTGTGCTTTTACACTACTAGTCTTCTAAAAGTAGCTTGTACTCCACCATTTCTATAATTTTTAACTTAGAAGAGGAGACACAAAACTATTTTAAAGACTGGTCATAAGAAAAATCTACCAATTTTACACAAAAGTATTAATATCTAAAGGCTGGAGTATATTTTACCAACTTAAAATATGTTGTATGTAATTTAAGGTTTTTTTTTCCCCCCTGTTTTTGGCTAGAGCTGGGTTTGAACCCACCACCTCCAGCATATGGGGCCAGTGCCCCACTCCTTTGAGCCACAGGCACCGCCCCTGTAATATAAGTTTTAATCAGAAAATCAAGCCACCTCTAAAGAGTTTAAGTCAAATTTTAAAGAAAAAAATCCTAGTTCAGAGTGAAACAAAAAAACTTTTAAGTTTTTCTATAACTTTTTAGTCTGCAATTAGTAAAACTGAAGAACAGGCTTATGAAGTATAAAAATGAACAACTATACCTGCTTTACTTCACCTAATAAATAAAATTTTGTTGCAGTGCATTTTTGTTATTAAATTTTGATTCAAATTAAAAAAAATTAAATAAAATTATACACATGTTGTTTTCAATGTACTTTTAAAAAAGATATTTAAACATACCTGAATTACTTTGTCTACCTTCAAGTCTTCAAGAGATGGATAGAGAGACATTTTTGCAGGATTTTTCTAAAGAGGAAAAAAACGTTTATTATTCGAATGTCATAGAAATTTAAGTAGTATAAATAGCCAGCAACATACACATAAAAATATACAAATGATTAACACAATAAGAAACATTAATATTGCAAAACAGGTTAAAAAAAAATCGAAATATCTAAGCCAGTAGTCCCAACCTTTTTGGCACTAGGGAAAGGTTTCATGAAGACGATTTTTCCGCGGTCCAGGGACAGAGGATACCAGTCAGAGGGAGCACTCAGGCAGTGATGTGTGTAGTGGAGAGCGGCTGTAAATGTAGATGCAGCTTTTGCATATGGCCCAGTAGTTCACCTTCTGCTGTGCTTGTCCTGGCAGTATGAGTCCGTAAAGTTGGGAACCACAGATCTGGGCCATACTGTAAGTTAACTTTTATTTCAGATTTACCAAAGTATCTCTCCCTCCCCTACTTCTACTATTTAACTATGTCCATCACAGATTCTAATCTTCAAGTGGTCTTTTCATTTCATAAGTTTAGAAAAACCAATATATAAAACCTCTATCACTAGGAAAAATATACTGTATGTACATAGGAAAAAACAACATATACCAACTGTTAATAGTAGTTTTGCCTTCATTAGATAAATGATGAAAGAATGAAAAATAAAAGGGAAATTTTTACTTTCCATTTTAAACATATCTAATATTGCTCAATATATTTTAGTTACTGCTGATTGTTTTTTGAAATGATTTAAAACAAAATTTTCTAAAAGTGTCACATGAATAAATACATACTTTAAATTCTGTTTGGCTACTTTGAAATGAACACCTGGTACTTTCACTCAACTCAAAAAAACAGAATATATGCTAAACTGGTATAGGGTTTAACGCAGATTCTTGAGCCAGCTGTCAAATCTTCATGTGCCATCTCTAAACTCATTCCTTATTACTCCCTCTCCCAAAACAGAGCTGAGCCCCTCCAACACTGCACTGTGGCCAGCTGACATGCTAAGACTTGTCAGTAGAAGCAGGTGGAGATGCACTGAAAGAGCAAAGGGTTTTCTCTTCCTGGTTCCAAGGTGCTCCTATAGTACCTGCTTTCCAGCAGCTCACTCCAGCACTCTGCTGAGCAGCTGTGCAGAATGCCCCAGCAAGGCATCTCTCCAATAGGAGCTTTCCCAAGCACACCTCCCGCCCCCCCCCCCCCCTTTAACTTTAGAATGAATTCTAAGGTTCAGCACAATGGTGGGAGAATTTCCAGTAAGTTTCACCAGTGTAGTATCCTGGCAACTTACTTCTCCACCATCCACTGCTCCCTCACCAACAAGTTCTGGATCACAAGCACAAGATGAGGCCAGGCACTCCCATGGCACTTGATCTCAGTCCTGGAATTATTAAATCTACTCTTATAGTATTCTTTAAAGTTCCCTTGACTTCTTACTAGCCAATCTCCATTTCTTCAATCACGTTATAGGTAGTAACTGTTTATATTAAACCACTGAGGCCAGGCCTGGTAGCTCATTCTGGTAATCCTAGCACTCTGGGAAACTGAGGCAAGATGGACTGCTTGAGCTTAGGCGTTTGGGACCAGCATGAGCAAAAATGAGACCCTGTTTCTATTAAAAGTAGAAAAACTAGCTGGAGTACTGGCACATGCTTGTAGTCCCAGCTACTCTGGAGGCTGAGGCAAGAGAATCGTTCAAGCCCAAGAGTTTGAGGCTGCTGTGAGCTATGATGCCATGGCACTCTACCCAGGGCAACAGAATGAGATTCTGTCTCAAAAACAAAACAAAACAACCTTTCATTAAAAAACCACTATTTTCTATCTCCTATGTATGACAGTTTTTATTTAATGCATTATAAAATTCACTCTTAAAGTACACAAGTTAAATGGTTTTTGGTATATTCATAGACTTCTGCAATCATCTCTGCCACGTAAGAGTGTTTCTTTCCTCAATGGAATGGAGAGGAGTAAGGTGTCTTATACCTCTCCATTCCACGCGCCCTTTAGCTCAAGGCAACCACACAGAACACTTCTGCCTCATACTCACTCTAAACATTTAATGTAGAATCCTGGAACACTGGCCTTCTGTGTCTGGCTTCTTTCATACAGCATAATTATTTTCAAGGGTGATCCATGTAGGAGCAGGAATCTTTACTTCATTTTGTTTTGTCTTTTTTTTTTTTGAGACGGAGCCTCAAGCTATCCCCCTGGGTAGAGTGCCATGGCATCACAGCTCATTGCAACCTCCAACTCCTGGGCTCAAGCGAGTCTCCTGCCTCCGCCTCCCAAGTAGCTGGGACCACAGGTGCCTGCCACAACGCCCAGCCATTTTTTGGTTGCAGCCATCGTTGTTTGGCGGGTCCAGGCTGGGGACTCGAACCCGCCACCTTAGGTGTACATGGCTGGCGCCTTAGCCGATTGAGCCACAGGTGCTGAGCCTTTACTTCATTTTGATAGCTGAATATTATCCCATTGTAGGGATATACCGCATTGTATTTACACATTCATCACTTGATTACATCTGAGTTATTTATACTTTTGAGCTATTACAAATAATACTGTTAAAATGCTAATGAAAATTTACATTAGCAAATAATATACAGGTTTATGTAATTTTTGGGGTAAATATATGTCTTTAATTCTCTTGGAATACAGCTAGGAGTGTAAAACTGTCAGACCATTTGAGGAACTGTCAAACTGGTTCCAAAGTGATTGCACCACTTTGCATTTCCACCAGTAACATACCAGGGTTTCAACTCTAGTCTCACCAACACTGTCAATGGCTGCAGCTTTGGTTACAGCCAGACTAAGGGTGTGAAAGAGCATCCCATCGTAGCTTTGATTTGCATTTTTCCTAATGACTAATGATGCTGAGCATCTTTTCATATACTTATTGGCTATTTGTATAACTTACTATATATTTCTAGGTATCTTCTATCTATAGACCAATATATATTCAAATCCATGCTCATTTTTTACCTGGGTTATTTGGTCACTTTTGTTGAGCGCTAACAGTTCTGCTTACACTCTAGATTCTTAGTTCATTTGGTCTGCAAAAACAAATCACAGACTGTGTACCCTATCAACAACAGAAATTCACTTCTCACAGTTCTAGATGTGGGAAGTCCTAATCAGCTGTAAGGCCTAGCTCAAGTGCCACTTCTTCAATGAGGGCACCTCAGTTTGATATAATTTGCTCCTCTCAAGTCTTACATTACATTAGTTTATATGTATCTCCATTATCTGAAGCGGGTCCCACGTTCAGTTTCTTATTTATACAGCACAAATGCTTCATCCTTGAAGATGTGAAATGTTTGTTAAATGGAACAGTAAACAAGCTATTTTTAAACATTATTGAAAAAAATCAGAATATTCTTAGAGTAAGTCTATAATTTTGAACCTAACAATGTAAAAAGCTTTCCAGAAGAATAAAATGCCTGAATTATTTCTCTCATTAGGTCACATATATTTAAATCTCTGAGCTAATGCTAAGCATCAGAAGCACTTAGCCCATTTTAGAACCACAAAGCCACCCTTAGTAAACTCCTCCAGTTATGGCTGGAATTTCACAATCATCAGTAATGAGATTTAAGAAGATTTTTGAAAATAACTATTACATCAGTGTAAGAATTCTTTTTTTTTTTTTTTTTGTAGAGACAGAGTCTCACTATATCACCCTTGGTAGAGTGCTGTGGCATCACAGCTCACAGCAACTTCCAACTCCTGGGCTTAGGCGATTCTCTTGCTTCAGCCTCTTCAGTAGCTGGGACTACAGACGCCCTCCACAATGTCCAGCTATTTTTTTGTTGCAGTTTGGCTGGGACCAGGTTTGAACCCGCCACCCTTGGCATATGGTGCTGGCACCTGACCCAGTGAGCCACAGGCACCTCCCAGTGTAAGAATTCTTACTTTACCTCATTTACAACTCCTATCAAATACTAAACTGCAGAATTATGTTTTTAGGCTGTCCTGCCAACTGAGTAATCAATAAGAAGATACAACTCCCACGTCTGATAACAACCTTTCTGACCATAACTGCTTTTTGTCATCGGCCTAATTTCCCAGAAAGAAATGATGTTCCCCAACTACCCTTCAATTAGCTTTGCCCTATTCTACAAACTCTTTGCAACCTCCTTGACTCTCTTCGTGCCTTATGAAAGCCCCCTGAACCCAGTGTATCCTCAATCCTTAAAAAATATTCCCAAATTAGTTTCTATTAGGGAGATTTCTCAGGGATTGAGGTAGTTATCAGGACTTTTTACAATATTAAAAGACAAAAAAAAAAAAAGCCTATTTCGCCTTAGTATCAAGTCTCCCATTTGTCGATCAATCCCCTCAAAGCTCTATCAGGGCAACTTCTTTCAAGTCTTTAAATATATGCAGAGACCAAAGGCCCTCACAATTCACATACTATGTATGATACTTTCCGACAACTAGTTAATTTGCTTCTAGCTGCAAAACACTGATTAATAAAGTAGGAAAAGCAACGTCAACGTTTCCCAAATAATATCACCTGGAATAGTAATCCTCATCATTTTCGGAGTTACTGACCTCATCCACTCTCAAACCACCCACTATAACTGGCCTTGCTTAAAAATGATCTGTGATTGTTTAAATTAATATACTGCTTATTCGCTTGTTTGAACCTGAGCTATTAAATGTATCTTAGGATGACAAAAATTCAATACTACAGAGTCACCAATCTTAAAAATATGCATATATATATATGACAGCTGATAAGCAATTAGCTGAATTCAAAGATGTCCTGAAATTTCAGCCTTCAAAACCAGGAAAATCTGGAATAATTTGGGTTTCTTTTGTTGAAACTGACATTAAAATGTCTAGTAAAGTTGTGTTTCATTATCTCCTTATTTTCGCTTCTGTAAATTATTCATAAAATGACCAAAAAATGTCAAAAAGAAAAAAGTATCCATTAGACCTGGATGGTAAGCATTCCAGCTAGTTCATAAATGGTGTTGAGGAACACAAACACAATCTGATAACATTCTAAACAGCTTCCAGATGAGTGTTTCTCAAACCTGGCTAGCTATCAGATTTGAATTACCTGGAGTTCTTAGTTAAAAATAGCTTTCCAAGCTGACACAGATTTCATAGAACTCAGGAGCTCTTTTTTTTTTTTTTAAATAAATACACAGGGAGATAGCCAGAAATATATCCACATGAAGTCTACTCTAAGTAGAACAATTTCTTCTTACCCATAGAACTCCCATTTCTTACCTACGGAACTGACAAAAACTCAAAGTTTGACAAAACTCTGATAGGCAAAGCTTTGAGAAACACTCATAGGTTACTAGTAGGAATACAAACTAATACAATTTCCATGGAGAATGACTTTGTAGTACCTACCAAACTTAAAAATTCAGATACCTCCAAACCTACTAAAAACATACTTGCATGGGGGAAGCAACATACATAAAAATGTATCCACAGCAGCACAGACTGCAACAGCAAAACACTGGAAAGGAAGGGGGAAGATCCATTCATAACTGTATCACTTACTGGAAAACAGGGCAGTACAAAGTATGCCAACTTTTGTGTCAAAAGGATGGAGGAATACCCTGTCTAGTACATTTGCCTGTAAGGATATAAAACATCCCTGGAAGGAAAGCTAAAAAACAAGAGTTGGCTGCCTACCACAAGGAAATGCAGCTGGCTGGAGAACAGAGAAGAGAGACTTTCTAGTTTACACCCTATCTATACTTTTATACTGTTTAAATTTAGAGCTGTGTGACTGCTATCTACTCAAACACCAAATAAACTTAGAAATTAACAGATGCCAACATAAGTAATACTAAACGCATAAAGTATTTTAACGTTTTCTGAAGGATTTTCTTTTTAGAATCTCTTGGCATTTACTACCAAAAAAAAAGTGTCCAAATCTGGCCAAAATATTAAAAACATTAGTAGTGTCATGCTCATTTTAAGAAACTGTTCGGGCTCGGAACCTGTGGCTCAAGTGGCTAAGGCTAAGGCACCAGCCACATACACCTAAGGTGGTGGGTTCTAATCCAGCCCGGCCTGCCAAACAACGACGGCTGCAACCAAAAAAAAAAAAAAAACATAGCCGGGCATTGTGGCGGGCACCTGTGGTCCCAGCTACTTGAGAGGCTGAGGCAGGAGACTCGCTTGAGCCCAGGAGTTGGAGATTGCTGTGAGCTGTGATGTTATGGCACTCTACCCAGGGGGATAGTTTGAGGATCTGTCTCAAAAAAGAAAAAAGAAAAGAAACTGTTCGTACAGTATATTTAACTACAATTAGCAATTTTTTCCCCTTTCGTTCATGATTTGCACTTCTTATCTCATAATGCCCAAACACAACTAAAGAGCAGTATATCTAAGCTAAATGTAGATTACAATGCAGTGACTAGTTACGCTTTTAAAAGTCATTCTACTTCCATATTTTTATTCCCACGAACCACGGGATCCAAAATACTTATGTACGACTTAATGCGCAAAAGTTTATAGAACTAAGCTGGTAGGGCGGCGCCTGTGGCTCAAAGGAGTAGCGTGCCAGCCCCATGTACTGGACATGATGGGTTCAAACCCAGCCCCGGACCAAAAAACAGAACTAAGCTGGTAACAAAGAAATGAAAAAAATCCATATTTTTAGTGTTCTCCCTCAACCTCAAATAAGAAAATGAAAAGATTGGGCAAATAAATACTGAGTTTTAATTATCACATACATATTCAAAAATCAATGTAATTTGCAAGGCCTGCAACTCCATCTAAGAAATGTACGTATGCTGCAGCATATTAAAACGCAGCAGTTTTTCAACATAACTATTCCTTTTCAAGAATTTAGCAAATCGAGCATGCTTTCTAAGAAATGTATGTAATGCAAAAAAAAAAAAAACAAACCAGTAAAGGTGTACATGGGTAATATATCAGATAATCCTAGAAACTCTTCAAAAACGGGCACATTATAAGACTCTATGAATCAACAATCCTATTTTGGTAAAAGCGAAAACTTTCCACATCCATATGCCTTCACTTTCGCATTAATACACGGAAATCCTGAAATGAAAGCTCTGAGTCACCAGGTCTCCAGGGCTACTTCCTTCTGAACACACCCTACTGAAATATTCGCCCTGAGCTCCAACTTCTCCAGAATAAGCACAGAGCACACAACCTCCCCCACCTCTTTTCAGCAGGGTCCAGGCTTCGCGCATTAAACAAACACTTCCTTCCCCTTTCCAACCCTGGGACGCGCCAAAGACTACAGCAAGGAAGGTGATTAATAGCTCAGGAAATGCGGACCACGGGGAGCAACCGTGGCCAGTCATTCTCTAACCATCTCGAGATCGTACCCTAGAGAACAAGGATACAACAGAGAACGGGTCGCCGACGAGTCCAGAGCCCCCGCGTAGGCTGCCGCCGCAGCCCAGCCCGGCCTGGCCTCGGGGCTCTGCGCGCCCCCTGGACCCCAGTCCCGACGGGACCCGCCCGATTAGGAGCAGGCGGTGCGCTCCCCCCCCGCCCGCCGACCCTAGTCCCAACAGGACCCGCCCGGTCAGGGGCAGGCGGCGCGCGCCCGCCCGGACCCCAGTCCCGACGGGACCCGCCCGGTCAGGAGCAGACGGCGCGCGCGGCCCCGCAAACTTCCGCCCGGGCCCAGCAGGGCGCAGCGAGGGGCGCACCGCCCCCAGAAAAGGCGTCGCCGCCGCCTCCGAAAACCGCTGTGGACCGGGGCGCTCTCCATTAAGTAGCCCAAAGACCCTGCACCCCTGACACGCACCCAGGCCCAGCACAAGCGTACGACCTTCCCCCGGGGCCACTCACCTAGATCACTGGCACCCACTCGTAGCTGTCTCCTCGGGTCACTGGCAGAGAGGACCGAGGACCGAGGCCCGAGGAAAGCAGAACAGCGCGCTCTCTAGGACCGCCCGCCAGGAACGTCACGGCGCTGCCCCCGCCTTCCGCCCGCGCAGGCGCGCGCTATGGGTCAGGTGATCCCGTCCCCATGGTAACGGGGCGGTGGGCTAGCACCGGGTGATGTGGGTGGGGCGTGGAGGTCGTTCCTGCGGCTGCGGGGTCCGGGACTGTAGGGCAGAGCGCGCCGCCTGCTGGCCCCAGGGTGCGCTGCCCCGAGGCTGTGTTCCCTGGTCTCTGCCCACAGGGTTCTTTGTGCCCAAGGGCGAGATGTGTACCTCTGCTCACCCTGGCTTCGTTCCCAACGCCTGTAGTGCAGAGAGGGCAAGAGAACTTGTGCGCCCTTTGGGGTAGTTCTCACCCAGCCTGCGCCTTACACAGCTGCTAAACTGGTGCTGCTATCCCCTCGCTATACCTCCCCATCACAGGCTCAGAAACATTCCCTCTGCTGCCCCCTCACAACTGTTGCCCTATTTTTCTGTGACTAAGAGGGCCAGACTAGCTCCATTTTGTTGAGACTCGCTCCATTTTGTTGTTTGCTGCAACTGCACAAACCCCATTCCTAGCTGTTTACTGCACAAGCCCCTAGCCCGCAGGGCTGCACCCTGCAGCTCCCCCATTCCATTCTTGGTTGCTCAGCGGTAGCTGTTGCCTTGTTAACTGAGTCACCTTAGGCAAACAGCTACCACAGGAAATAAGTTTCTATTACATTGAAATACAGGTATCTCCCTCCAGCCACCTAATCGGGCTGCCTCAACCCTAGCCCCCCCCCCTTAAGAAATCCCTCCACCCCTCACCTGTACCAATCCAAATCCACCTTTACTAGTGAAATCATCAACCACCAATCAAGAATGTACTCCTACCCTTCTTCCCTTCTTGCTTTCTGTACCCCATAAAAACTGCCTCCACCCCAGGTTCGAGGCTCTTCTTGGTGTGTGCACCAGGAGAGACCAAACCCGGGTTTGAATAAACTTCACCTCTTGCTTTTTACATCGGAGTATGTCTCGGACTGTCTGTTGGGATTCACTTGGGAGATTTTTTTTGGGCATAACATGACAATCATTTTCTTTTTTTTTTTTTTTAAGTTTATTCAGTTTATTTCTGATCTGTACAGATGATATCGCACCACCTACACACTCACGTGCACACACACAAACATACCTCATACACCTGAATTTGTATAACAAACTCTTTTGAGTCAGGAACAGAGCCATACTTGGCAGACCCACCTTACTGGTTACATTAAATTTGGTCTCTCAGAAACAAAACAGTTGAAGTCCCAAGAAGTTAACTCCCTAGCCAGGGAAGTAAGAGTCACGGAGCCAAAAGCAATAACCTGAAGTACACACAGATGTCCCCCTTTCAGGGACCCTCTTGAGGACCCTCTCCCTCCAGGAATTCCAAGAAACAGTAAAGGGACTGGTGGGATTTCCCAGGACACCACCCCAATCTGTGACAGAATCCTCTTTCTTGCCCTCCCAGAGCCTGGAGACACACCCCCTTGCTCTCCTCCCAGGAGGCTTAGGCTTTCTGCAGCCTTGAAAACTGTGAAACCCACTAAAATAAACCTGCTTGGTTATACCTTCCTCTCTTAGTAAAGAACGGGGACATTGGCAGTACCTGTAGCTCAGAGGCTAGAGGGCCAGCTACATACACAGGGGCTGGTATGTTTGAACCTGGCCTTCAGCCTGCCAAACAATGACAAGTACAACAACAAAAACAATAGCCAGGTGTTGGGGCAGGCACCTGTAGTCCCAGCTACTTGGGAGGCTGAGGCAAGAGAATCACCCAAACTCAAGAGTTCTGAAGTTGTTGTGAACTGACATCGCAGCTTCTACCAAGGGCAACATAGTGAGACTGTGTCTCAAAAAAAAAAAAAAAAAAAAAAAAAGAACAAGGACATTGAATCTAAGTCATCAAGAAAGGTTTTAGCTTCCTCTAAGGTTTCAGCCTGTCCCAAAGACAGGACACATAGTGGGAAGGGGTGGCTGCGACAGGCAGCTGCTAATCTATTGATCTCAGGAGAAAATAAGGGTTGGGAATAAGATTTTATATTTACAGGGAGGAACGTTGTGCTGAGGTTTAAACTTCAATCTGGCCTGTGCATTTGAAGCTGTTGGGTGGTGTTCTTTCTCGCAGGGAGAGAAGGACGGCTTGGCCATGGGTGCAAGCTGGCTCCTAGAATTGTATGAAAGCAAGAAACAACTACATACTCTTAGATGGCATGTAACAAAATGTCTTTATTTTCCACTCTCTTTTATTGGGAGCTAGTCACGTATACTATATTGATCAATAATCCTAACATCCTCTATTCTAATCTTAAACTATAGAAAAGAAAGTGGGGGAAAGTGAGATAACCATCATAAGATTAGCCTAAACAAAGAAAGTCTGGGAAAGTAAGACAACCATCTTAAGACTAGCCTCAGGCTGTTCCTCTCTGAAGACCTAAAAGAACTATACATTATCTGACTTCTATTGTTAAAGTTGAAGGGAGGCGCTTTATGAGTTCGGTGTATGAAAGGAGAAGAGAGCTATAGTAGTTTAAGAAGGAGGAGAATTAGGGCTATGATTACCACGATCCTGACCGAGAGGGCAATAATCTTGTTAGGCAGAGAAAGAGTAGGCTGGAGGGTATCTTGGATTAACTCAACCTCGTCGGGGTGGATCAGGAGAGAGATGTTTTTCCCCCACAAGCCCATAAAGAAGAAACACACACACACAGAGTCAGAGAGAAAAAGAAAGGCAAGTGCCAAACTTTATTGTGGAGGTTACTTATACTTTAGGGTTGGAGGGGCTACGTGACTAGGAGCAAGTAGGCTAAATGTGTATAGGAGCAAGTAGGCTAAATGTGTAAGTATCGAGTAAGGATGTCTGTTGCAGGGGAGGAAGGCATAGTGCCTCATGGTCAGCTATTTCTGGGGTTGGATGGAGGCTGTTAGCAACAATGGGCCTTAGTATCAACCCTTACAATTCCCCTCCTTTTATTTTTTAAGAAGTGTCTGTCTTAGGTCAAGAATTTTGGAGCTGAGTTGCCCGTCATTGGCTGCCTCCTGTCATTTGCAAGAGCGCCTGTCTTAGGTCTCAGTCTTGCCAATAATTCTAGTTGCCCTCATGGATCACTTCTTAT
>CAUYQV010043847.1:0-12619 GCA_963574575.1 Galagoides demidoff | reverse complement strand
CTGGGACCACAGGCGCCCGCCACAACGCCCGGCTATTTTTTGGTTGCAGCCATCATTGTTGTTTGGCGGCCGGGCTGGGGATTCGAACCCGCCACCTTAGGTGTACGTGGCTGGC
The DNA here is from genome assembly GCA_963574575.1 of Galagoides demidoff. Taxonomy (NCBI): domain Eukaryota; kingdom Metazoa; phylum Chordata; class Mammalia; order Primates; family Galagidae; genus Galagoides; species Galagoides demidoff. Next base: position 12,504 of record CAUYQV010043847.1, on the reverse strand, counting down.
GCCTTAGCCGATTGAGCCACAGGCGCCGAGCCACACACCCAGCCTTATAATCTGTTTCTTTAAAAAACATTCAACCCCACAGCCCCCATGACAACAAACTCCTCAAAAAATTTCTAGTCATCACATCCACTTCTCCATCCATTCCATTTTATTATATTGAACATCAAACACAAAATGGGCACACCTAATACCTACATGTTTTCAAAAATAATAAAACTGACCAACCCATTCTTTGGAAGGTAGAGGGGGGTAGACTGCTTCAGCTCACCAAGTTCAAGACCAGCCTGAGCAAGAGAAGACCACATCTCTAAAAATAGCCAACATTGGGCAGCGCCTATGGCTCAGTGAGTAGGGCGCCGGTCCCATATACTAAGGGTGGCGGGTTCAAACCCAGCTGCAGCCACAATGCCTGGCTATTTTTGTTATTGTTGTTGCAGTTTGGTTGCTGTAGTCCCAGTTACTCGGGAGGCTGAGACAAGAGAATCGCCTAAGCCCAAGAGCTGAGGTTGCTGTGAGCTGTGATGCCACAGCATTCTACCAAGGGCAAAAAAAGTGAGACTCTGTCTCTAAAAAAAAAAAAAAAAAAAAAATAGCGGGCCATTGTGGTGAGCACTTGGAGGCTGAGGCAAGAAGATCACTTGAGCCTTAGAGTTTAAGGTTGCTGTGAGCTAAGACACCACAGCACTTGACCCAGGGCAATAAAATTGAGACTCTGTCTTAAAACTAAATAAATAACAAATCCAAGATGGATGTGCCGGCTGAGAAACATTACTAATGCCCTCCCAAGCCTGAGTGCTCCCTCTATCAGGGGTCATCATTCACCAGCCTTTTTTTTTTTTTTTGAGACAGAGTCTCACTTTGTCACCTTCAATAGAGTGCTGTAGTGTCACAGCTCACAGCAACCTCAAACTCTTGGGCTTAAGCGATTCTCTTGCCCATAGTCAGGCTACAGGCATCCGCCACATTGCCTGGCTATCACCAGCCTATCTTTACAACTTTATCACATAAGGCCCTAACCTTGACCAGAGTTATTTTCCTGTGCATTTATTAAGTGTTATATAACCTGAATTGCATGGTATACTCGTCTATGATTTGCCTTTTAAGAAATACGTATTTTTGAGATTAATCTTGCCATGAGTAGCCACACAGAATCATAGTCCATTATATGAATTTACCTAGATCTAGTTATCCAGCCCAAAGGTGGACTTTTCTGTTATCAAAACTAACGCAACTACAAGCCATCAGATGCTGTCTGCTGATGCACATAGGGGACTGCCTGGGAGCAGCATGTGGTAGGGCCCTGGGCACACACCGCTTTCATTCTTCTAGATCACCCACTGTCCTCCCATTCTGCCAGTCTCATTAAGCCCCCTCTTGTGGCAACTCACATGTGAGCGTAACCACGTGCCAAAGAATTCTGGTGGCTCCACATCCTCCCTCATGCTTGCTGTCAGACTCTTACAATGCTGAATTGTGTGGGTGCAACATGGCATGGCGCTGTTTCAGCTCACCTCCCCGTGATTACTAATGCAACTGGGCCTTACTGGGTATTTCCTGCCATTAGCCTTCCTCTTCTGGGAAATGAGTCTTCTGCCTGCTTTTCTGTTTTGTTGATTTTTTGTTTTTGTTTGCCTTAATACACATATATTCTTTTTTTTTTTTTTTTTTTTAGAGACAGTCTCACTTTGTCACCCTTGGTAGAGTGCCATGGCGTCACAGCTCTTGCCTCAGCCTCCCAAGTAGCTGGGACTACGGACACCCGCTACAACGCCTGGCTGTTTTTTTGTTGCAGTTTGGCCGGGGCCGGATTTGAACCCACCACCCTTGGTAAATGGGGCTGGCACCCTACTCACTGAGCCATAGGCGCCACCCTACACATACATTCTTGATACCAACCCATTCTCCGTTGCACACACAAGCAAATTTCCTCTCCTTTTGGTCAATCTTTTCACAATTTTCATGACACCTTTTGTAAAAAGAACTGAAATTCTTAATTTCTATATAGTTTAACATTATTTTTTTCCTTCAAAGTTTATCTTTAAAAATATGGCTGGGTGCGGTAGGCTCATACCTACAATCCTAGCACTCTGGGAGGCTGAGGCAGGAGGATCACTTGAGTTCAGGAGTTTCAGACCAGCCTGAGCAAGAGCAAGACTCCATCTCTAGGCTTGGTGCCTGTGGCTCAAGCGGCTAAGGCGCCAGCCGCATACACCTAAGGTGGTGGGTTCAAATCCAGCCCGGGCCCGCCAAACAACAATGGCTGCAACCAAAAAAAAAGAGCCAGGTGTTGTGGTGGGTGCCTGTGGTCCCAGCTACTTGGGAGGCTGAGGCAGGAGACTCACTTGAGCCCAGGAGTTGGAGGTTGCTGTGAGCTGAGATGCTACAGCACTCTACCCAGGGAGACAGCTTGAGGCCCTGCCTCAAAAAAAAAAAAGACTCCATCTCTACTAAAAATAAAAAAATTAGTTGGGGGCGGCGCCTGTGGCTCAGTGAGTAGGGCGCCGGCCTCACATACCGAGGGTGGCAAGTTTGAACCCAGCCCAGGCCAAAATGCAATATAAAACAAAAAAAAATTAGTTAGGTTTGTGGTGAGTGTCTATAGGCCCAGCTACTCAGGAGGCTGAGGAGGGTGATCAATTGAGCCCAGCAGTGTGAGATTGAGGCTCACAGGTGAAATGACATGGCACTCTAGGCTGGGCAACAGAATGAGACTCTGTCTCAAAAAACAAAGAAAAATACAACAACAACATAAAAAACTTTTCTACCAGAAAATCATAACAAAACTTTCTTAATTATATTTCAAAATGTTTTTACTTTGAAGTTCTAATTTATCTCTAAGGTCTGCAGTACAAACTCATTTTCTTTTATCTTTTTTTTTTTTTTGCAGTTTTAGGCTGGGGCCGGGTTTGAACCTGCCACCTCTGGTATATGGGGCCGGTGCCCGACTCCTTTGAGCTACAGGTGCCACCCAAAATGAGGTTTGTTTGTTTTTGTTTTTTTGCAGTTTTTGGCCAGGGCCAGGTTTTGAACCCAGCACCCTACTCCTTTGAGCCATAGGCACTGCTCTACTTCTTTTGTCTTTTTTGGGGAGACAGAGTCTCACTCTGTACTCTGCTGGAGTACAGTGATGTCATCATAGCTCACTGGCGCCTCCAACTCCTGGGTTCAAGTGATCCTCCTGCATCAGTCTTCTGAGTAACTGAGACTACAGGTGCACACCATTACAGCCAACTAATTAATTTTTTTTTAAAGATGGAATCTCACAGTGTTGCCCAGGCTGGTCTCCCTCAGCCTCCCAAAGTGCTGGAATTACAGGCGTGAATCACCATGCCTGGCCCCAATTTCATTTTTTCCAAACAGATAACTACTGTATTGTCCAAATCCCATTTATTGAAATACTGAGCATTCTTTCCCACTGGCATGCACCCTGTCACATCTCAGAATTCTGTTTCTAGAGACCAGTCCCAGCCCCTCTGGTCTCTATGCCCAATTATTGCATCCTTATGTCAATTCCACACTACCATAATGACTCTTTATAAAATCAGCTTGCTAGGTTCCATAAAAAAGGATTTTTACTACAACTGCATTAAACCTAGAAATTAATTAAACCTAGACAAGATGAACCATCTTTACAAGATTAGACCATCCAGGCCAGGCGCAGTGGCTCACACCTGTAATCCTAGCACTCTGGAGGCCAAGGTGGGTGGATTGCCTGAGCTCGTGAGCTCAAGACCAGCCTGAGCAAAAAGCAAGACCCCCATTTCTACTAAAAATAGAAAAACTGAGGCAACAGGATCATTTGAGCCCAGGAGTTGTAGTTTGCTGTGAGCTATAACACCACAGCACTCTACCCAGGGCAATAGCTTGAGACTCTGTCTCAAAAAAAAAAAAAAAGATAAAAATATTGTCCTATCCATGACCACAGTTATTATGGCCTGAATTATATTTCCCCCTACCCCCCCAAAAATTCATATGGCGAATATCTAACCCTCAAAGGTTGTATTTGGAGAGAGGATCTTTAGGGAGGTAATTAAAGTTAAATGAGGTCATAAAGTATACAGCCCTGATTTAACAGGACTGGTGTCCTTTTAAGAAGAGAGAGACAACAGGGATGCAGGACACATGAGAATTCAGCAAGAAGACAGCCATCTACAAGCCAAGGAGAAAAGACCTCAGGAGAAACTAAACCTGCCAACACCTTGATCATGGACTTCCAGCCTCCAGTACTGTCTGAAATAAATTTCTGTTGCTTGCTCCAGCCAATATGTGGTATTTTGTTAGGGCAACCTAGCAACAGATACACAAGGATGTATCTATTCTTTAATGTCTTTCAAAAATGTCTGCATATCATTTATTATTTTTATTGTATTCTTATCTTTCCTATTTCTTAACTAAATTGCTTTCCATTGTTTACTCATTATCTCAATATCCATATTGCTTTCATAATGTCCTATTTTGAAACTATATTTTCTAACTCTGTTGCTGGTGTACAGAAACACAATTAACTTTTATATATTAACCTTGCATCCAGCCCCACACAATCGGGCCCTCTTATTTCTTACTACTCTATAGAACTAACTTCAGAAAACAGCATCAATAACCTCCATGTTGCCTAATCCAACGGCCAAGTTCCCTCCCTCCATTTTTTGTTTCTTTTTTTGAGACAGGGCTAGAGTGCAGTGGCCTCATCATAGTTTACTTTAATCTTAAACTCCTGAGAGCAATCCTCCTGCGTTAGCCTCCTGTGCTATAGCTGGGTGTGCCATCATGCCCAACTACTTTTTCTATTTTTTATAGAGACAGGGTCTCACTCTTGCTCAGGCTGGTCTCCATCTTCCATCCTCTAGGGATCCTCCTTCTTCATCCTCCCAAAATACTGGAATTATAGGTGTGAGCCAGTGCACCAGGCCATTTATCCTCTTGATATCCAGATTCTCTGCAGTGTTAGTTACAGCTGATCAGTGTCTTACTTTCTTAATACCCTTTCTGCAGCAGTGCCTGTGGCTCAAAGGAGTAGGGCGGCCGGCTCCATATGCAGAGGTGGCGGGTTCAAACCCAGCCCTGGCCAAAAAAAAAAAAAAAAAAAAACGCAAAAAAAAATACCCTTTCTGCACATGGGTTCCAAGATGACATATTCTCCTCTTTACCCTCCTCACTTACTTTCCTTTTCCAGCTGTTCTCCTGGGACCCTAAATTCTCTTTTCCTTTTTTTTTTCCTTTAGTAGGATCACATTTTTATTTTTAATGTACATACACATGCATGTATTTTCTTTCTTTTAGAACAACTTTACTGGGCATATGTCTTTTCTCATCTTTATTTAGACTCATTCATTCTCTTGGTGACTCCAGTCAATCCCACAGCTTTAAACCCCATCTGTAGACTCACTCCCACATTTCTATCACCAGTCCCAGCCTCTCTGCTGAAATTCAAATTCATGTATCCAACTGCCTACCTAATACCACCCCTCATAGCAAGGCATCTCAAACTTAACTCCACCAAAATCACTTAATTGTTCCCCTAAGCCTGTTTCTCCCCTAGTCTTTCCCATTTCTGTAAGTGCCCCTACAAGTTAGCCAGCTGTTCAAGTCCGAATTCTCAGGAGTCATCCTCACCTTCTCTAATTCACTTATAATCTATCAACAAATACTACTAATTCTATATTCAAAAAACACATTCCAATACAACCACCTCTTCAGGGGATGAAGCAATACCTTTCTAGCTCATCTCCTTCCTGCCACCTGTAACCTGCTTAGTCTCTTCACACAGCAGCAGCCAGAGTGATTTTTTTTTTTGCAGTTTTTGGCCAGGGCCAAGTTTGAACCCTCCCCTCCGGCATATGGGGCCAGCACCCTACTCCTTTGAGCCACAGGCGCCACCCCCAGCCAGAGTTTTTAAAAAACAAACTCAGGTTGCAGCACCCTAAAGCCTAACTCTCTACTACACCAAGGTTCCACCAGAATAGGCCTCTGGCCATCTCTTCCACATGGTTGTTCCCCATCACTCTTCTCATCCCTCCTCCAACCAGCAGCACAGCCTCAGTGACGCTCCTGGAGCAGGTCAACCCCCTCCTCCACTGGGGCCATTAGATATGGCTGAGGTGCATTTCATTTGGATCGCAGGTTAACTGTCACCACTTGGGGGGGACCTTCCCTGAAGAACTCTCCTTCACCCCTCATCCATCTCTAGGGCCTTGCCTTTTGGTGGTTATCACTACCTGACACTGGTTACATTACTTTCTTTCTTCATCTCCTCACACTAGAACGGAAGTTCCTTGAGGACAGAGACTCTTGGGGTGCTACCTTCACTGCTGTAGAGTGAATTATAACTCTGCGCTATCTATCCCGTGAGGGCAGAGACCTGCTCCACTTAGCTCCCTGTGACATCCCGGCAGCAGCTCTGTGTCCAGCATGTGGTAGGCATGGGAGTGTGGGAAGCAAGGAGAAAAGATGGGTTTTCAAGATGTCCTTTCTCTTCATCCTAGTCACCTCCAGTGATCACCTCCTCAGTCTTCCCCCCCAGGGTTCCCCTTACAACCACCAGCGGCCATACCCCTTCAAAACCACAATTTCAAGGATTTTCTCTATTCCAGCTCACTGACTCTATTAATCTCAATCTAGTAGTTCAACCACATCATGACTCTAGGCTTGGTCCTCACACCCATCACTCCCTCCTATCTTATCCCTTATTAGCCAGCTTGGAGTCAGAGGCCATGAAGAATCCCTCCCTGCCCACCTCCCTAAAAGCCCAATCCTACTTAATCCCAACCACCCATCTACTCAGCTGACTACATGGTGCAGCTGAACACAGCTGGAGAAATCCACAGATATGCTCAGCAGAACTCTTTAAATCCACAGCCATGGATGATAGAGCCCCAACAATCTCCAGTGAGCACGCATCACCGCCCTACAGGCCCATTCTTCTTCCATTGAGTATCTCCCCCTGCTCACACCTCCCCCCTCCTCACACCCACCCACCCCACCACTTCTTCATTAGAGAACATATTAACACTCAGACATGGACTTAACTTCCCCCAACCAAAGCTATCTACATCTGCTGTCCCCTTCCCCAACCTTCTCTCCTAAAATAAATGATTATACCACCTGGCTTATCTCAAAGCCACCCTCAACTTGTACTCTAGGCCCCACCCCTGCCTGAACATCCCATCTAAGATCCCAACCCTCCCACTACTATCTCATGTCATCTTGGTTTTGCCCCCAACTCTCAATACTATCAGAAATGATTGTCCCTGTGTTCACAAGGTCACTGCTGTCATCCAAGACACACATTAGAAAGTCAGCTCCACGAGCACAGGATCCTTGACTGTCCTCTTCACCAATGACCCCCCCCCAGTACAAAAAAATGCCAAACTCACAGCAGGCACTCAACAAATATTCACAGGAGCAAAGAGGGGACAAAAGGCTCTAACCACTAAAACGAGCATCTTATGGTGAAAACACCACACAAATCTAGAAACCTGCTTCTAACGTTCAAACATGCTTGTCCACAGGCCCAGTGGCATCCAGTCTCACCTTCTCACCGCTGTCTCGCAGCTGCTGTAGCTGCTGCAGCTGCCGCAGCCGACGCCCTTTCTCCAGTTGCTTCTGCAGCTCTAGCTCTGCCTCATCCTCCTCTAGCACCTCTGGGGACCCTGATGGCGGAGCGCCACCCTCCTCTGAGAGAAACGGGATACATGTTCAGATCACATCCTTGGACCCCAGGCTCATATCCCTGACTCCTCTCACCAGGCCCCTCACCCTCATCACTGATGTCCATGTTCTCCACTCGAGTGTCATCTGACGGCAGAGGCTGAGGCACGGGCTCCTTCTCTTCCTCCTCCTGGGCCTCCTCCTCCACCTCGGGCACCCGGCGCCGCCCCCGACCCCGCAGTCTGAGGAAGGAAAGCTCTCCAGTGAGCATCAACCTCTATGCCAAGCCAGCCCAGCCCAGCCGTCACACCCGACCACTGTGTCTGAGCCTACCTGGAACCAAAGTCACCATCTTGAGTCTGGTCCCCAAGAGGCAGCAAGTCATCTGCCCGTACCATCACCTCCTTCTCCTTCTTGCGAATTTTCTTCACCCGCCGTTTGGTCTTTTTGAAGGTCACCTAAGAAGAAGAGAAAAGAGACATGAGGTGGGGGAAGCGGCCACAGTAGGCCAATCACAAGCCTAGAAGAGTGAACACTTCTCTAGTGTTACTCTGTACCTGTCTGAGGCATTTCTCACACCTGACCAACACCTGAGGTGGGTGCAACCATCATCCTGCTTGTGAGATGAGGAAACTGAGGCATAGAGAGGTTAAGTATCCTGCCTTAAGTCAAAGGGCAGAGCTGGGAACCAGTAGTCCAGTTCCAGATTCCCTGCTCTTACCCAGTTGGCCAGACACCTCCCACAGCAGCTGGCTACCCTATGTTCCCATAGTCACTCCACAAGCAAAATGCACACATCCATAAAATTAACACTTATCCATGTTACTACTATCCTCACAGCAACCTTAGGAAATGGTTCCTGTCACTGCTATTTCAAATGTACCACCCCAAGTTCACAGTCAAATGACTCACCCAAGGCATAAGTTGGCAGCATGGCAGAGCCTAGAACACAAACTCAGGCCCATCTGGCTCAACAGCCTCTGTTCCATCTACACCCAGTGCCTCCCCCAGACTGCCATTTACTGCTCACCCACAGGGCCAAGCACTTCATAAACACGAATGATCACTCTCCCTCTCAGAGCATACGGACAACATGTGACCCAAGGGGAGAAAGGACCACCATCCCAAAGCAGGGGAGGGGCTCACCATCTCCTCAGGAGTGAGGTACTCAGAAGCCAGCCGGGGTCCTGCTGTGCTCAGGGACTGAGCTTGCAGCCGCAGCTTGGCCCGGATCTCTTCCAGCTCCCGCTCCCGGAGGCCATCGGCCATGCCGCCTTGCTCCAGGCGGAAGGAATGCGGCCGTTCTCCTTCAAGCTCCTCATCGTACTTGGACAGGATGGAGCGAGGTTTTTGCTACAAGGAAAGAAGTACAAGTTGGGACCCGGGCTAACTTCTGAAAAGCCATAGAGCCACCATCTCTCATACCCCATTTCCTCATAGCCCCTACTCCCAATGTCCAGGCCCCAGCCATCCACCCCACCCAGGGCATGCCTGCACCAAGTCGTCCACGCTCTCAGTCTCTGCATAGGGCAGATAGTCAGGCTTCTTCTTCCGCAGCTCCACGTTTTTCTCTGCCCTCTCCTTATCCACCAGGTTCACATTCACGAGCACATCCTCCTCCTCCTGCAGCACACCTGAGGACAAGGCAAAGGCAGTGGCCACTCACACATGCCCTTGACTCGACAGTGCCTATGTTCCCAACCAGAGCATCCAGCTCGGCTCACCTTTGTCCTTGAGGGTGAGGATCACAGTCTCCCCTTCTCGGAAGGAATCAATGGCATGCTCCACAGTGAGGCCCTGCAGGTCCCGGGCACTGTATAGGTCCTAAGAGGAAAGGTCCAGCTGAGTCACCAGCCCCAACCTACCCAACCCTCAGAAGCCGTCACCAGTGCCCCCTCCATTAGTTTCCCCAGTGCTGCAGCCTCACCTGCCGCCTCTGCTCAAACTCCTCCTCCACCAGAGTGCTAACTCCAAACTCTTGGTCCATCTCCTCCAGCAGCTTGGCCTATGAGACAAGGAGGGGCTGAGGGACCTATGACCTCAGGCTTTCCAGCATCACTAGAAAACACCAGGGGCTCTACCAAGTAAGAAAACAAAAGGGGCTGGTCTTGCAGGAAGGTGCCAAGAGTCCAAAGCAGATGCCACTAACCACAAATTTTCCACTCTCCAAGCCCCATATGGCAGGTCAGTCTCATACCTCAACCACCCAGTCAGGCCACCAGAGGCACTTGGCAAACACCCTAAGCTACCCAGTCACTCACCCTCTTCTCTGCCAGGTCCTTCTCCTTCTGCAGCTGCCGGCTCCTCTCAATCCAGGCCGCAGTGTCATCCAGCCAGGGGTCATCCTCCCCCAGCGTCTTTATCTTCCTGACCATGGAAGAAAGTCATGCTCTGAGAGCCCATCTCCTGCTCCCCCACCCCAACTCAAGAGGTAGCCAAGGATGGCAGCCTCATCAGCGCTTCCTTGCCCACCCTGGCCGGGACCGTCTCACCCCAGCTTTTGGTTCAGCAGGCGCTTTTCCTTGGCAGCTGCCAGCTTCTCCCGTAACTCCTCACGCTGTCGCAAGGCCATGGGGTTGATGACATCGGCTGTCACGGGCTCCTCTTTGGTGCCCGCCTCTGGAAGGGGGGCCAGACGTGAGGCTATGCCCGCCCATGGCTGGTGGGAGAGGAGGGAGCCACTCACCCTGCCCCCTTCTAGCTCAGGAGGCCAGAAGGGCCAGGAGAGTGGACAGAATCCTGCACCTCCCTACTCCCACCGTGTCCCCACCCTCCACATCACCCCATACAATCCAACAGGATTCTGTGTCCTCCATAGCACCTCACATCATGCTTTAAAGAAAAATAACAAACCAACCCCTGCACAGCCCAGTGTAGCAATTGTGCACATCCCTCAGCCCATCTAACACCACCTCATAACCAGGGTGAGTATGTGATGGCCAACTGCTCCAACTCAGAGAGCAAGCAGAGTCCCAGATCCCCACTGTTAAAACAAGGAGGGGCCGCGTGGCTTCTGGTAAATAAGCATGCACAAGACCCACTACATGATGCTGAGTCTGTACTCTAACCCCACTTTCTTCAAATACCCCTTCAGATGGCCTCTTTCCCCCACCCAAACCCTATCCTAGCCTTATACTCACCCTTTTTGACAGCATTGACCTCTAAAGGTTTCAGCCCCAACTTTGCCCGGAGTTTACTGAGGACAAGAGACACAGTGTTAGGGGCTATCAAAGAAAAGGGTGTCAAGTACATTCCTGGACAGAGAGGTGAAACAGAGTGGGAATGAGTGGCCCTAAAGGTTCCAAATGAAGGTCCTGACCCAGGCAGCCTAGGACATTCAGAAGGACACTGCCCTCCAAAGCAAGGAGCATGGGATTGGCCTGGCCTCACTAGTGAAGGTCACCCCTCCTCTTACAACTTAGTTTCCTCTTCTATAATTCAAAGGCTAAGATGACTTATACAGCCTTTCAAAATCCAATCAGCAGTATGAGAAAGCCTCCCCAGTAGCTTGCCCAGAAGCTTCCTATCTCAGAAGGAAACAAACATAAGGGAGATAGTACTTACTTGGTCTCCTCGATGCTGAGTGAGGAGGCATCTCCTGAGCTAGTTTTGGAGCTGGCAGCTGGAACAAGAACAACCATAGCTCAGGAGCTGAACACAGGGCCAAGAAGCCAACATCATTGGCTCAGGCTGCAAGGTCAAAGAACCCCTCCCCAGCACCTGAGCCTGCTAAGACACCAGAAAACAGCAACCTTCTCCATCTGAGCTCCCCGGAAGCTCTTCTTGCCTGAGTTTAGTCTCAGAGCCCTGCCTCTTTTGTATACCTTCCTTTCCTAACCCAAGAGATCCAACTTCCTGCAGCCTTGACCTTGCCCTCTCTATTTTTTTTTTTTAATGTGACAGAGTCTTGCTATGTTCCCCAAGTTGGTCTTAAACTGGCCTCACACAATCCTCCTACCTCAGCCTCCTGATTAGCTGAGACTACAGATACCTGACTGCCCTCTCCACTTTTGTATATTCTGTCTTCAACCTCAACTGTCCTCACTGGTCTTAATCTAACAAAATCCCATCTAAATGCAAAGGTCAAACACTACTTCCTTCATGAAGCTCTTTTCAATTACTGCTCAGAATTAACTGCTCTCTCCTGAACTCCACAGCACCATCAGTCACTTCAGCTTTTTCTTCCCACAGGGTAGGGAACCGGGGAATGAGGGAATATATTGGAAGCATGACAATGTTCTCTGTGTAATTCATGCAGTCAAGAAACTCTTTTAGGTACCTGCTCTGTGCTAGATTTGGGGGATAGAGATAAGTAAGACAGATAAGGACAGTAAGATAAGGACAGATATAAGTAAGCATTTTGGATCTCCTCCACCCACCTCACAAACAGAAAGTCACTTTATTCTTGTAGCCTCCTTTCTTGAAGCCTCTTCTTCTACCCACTACTAAAGTATTGGCATTTCTCAGGTTCTATTCCTGACCCTACCCTGTCACTCTACACTCTGTGGGCTTCACTAGCCACCTAAATACTCATTACTCCCAAACTGCTCTTTCCAGCCCAAACCCTGGGTTTCACCAGGTACATCATTCTTAACACTGTCCAAAAATGAATTCATTCTCTGCCCCCCAAATTTGTTTCTGAAACTCCTCAATCTCAGTAGATGACATCACAACCCACCTAGCTGCTCAAGCCAAAATTCAAGGAGTCATCCTCTGTTTCTTTTTTTTTTTGAGGCGGAGCCTCAAGCTATCCCCCTGGGTAGAGTGCCATGGCATCACAGCTCATAGCAACCTCCAACTCCTGGGCTCAAGCGAGTCTCCTGCCTCCGCCTCCCAAGTAGCTGGGACCACAGGCGC